>MU702400.1:76042-88515 GCA_026770625.1 Nicotiana glauca | reverse complement strand
TTTGGGAGATTTTTATATGGTTAGACTCGTGAGAGTACGAGGGTTCTGGAAATGTGAAAATTATTCGATTCCGAGGCATTGGCCTAAAGGGTATTTTGGTCATTTTACCTAATTTCATGCTGTAGCTTTGAATTTAATAGCAAAACTAGTTGTTTGCGATGTTATTTACAATATGTAATTGAATTGAATAGATTTGGGCCATTTGGAGTCGGATACTCGTGGCAAAGGCGTGATTTCTAGTTGATTTTGAGCCGGTTCGAGGTAAGTGGCTTGTCTAACCTTGTGTGGGGAACCTTTCCCTTTAGGATTTGTTATTTGGTATTTGAGTGCCTTGTACGCGAGGTGACGAGCGCGTACTTGAGCACATTGTTGAAAATCTGATTTTCTTTACTTAAATTATAGATCTTGAGTTTCCTTCATATTTGTTTTACTCTATTGGCAATTATAACCTGTGCTAGATTAGGAAAGCATGTTTAGTTGATTTAACTTGCCTAATTGCCTAAATTGCCTTGACTGTACTGCGTGAAGCATGCTAGGCTAGTACTATCTGTTGCTTGCCTTTTGTACTTCATTTCTATGTATCTTCTGGATGTGGTTGCGCGGATGTGGGATTCCGGTAGCTCCCCCCCCCATGTTTGTTTACTTTGGGATTACGGGTTCGATTACCGGTAGATCCCCCTGCACTTTTGCTTTGGGACTGCGGGTTAGATTTTCGATAGATCCCCCTGCACTTTTACTTTGGGACTGCGGGTTAGATTCCTGATAGATTCCCCCTGCATATTGATGGTTGGACTACGGGACGGTATCCCGAGAGATCCTTCGAGTTTACTTATGTGATGGACTACGGGACGGTATCCCGGGAGATCCACTGGACTGTTGAGGAAAGGGATACAAGACGGTATCCTGGGAGACCCTTATTGTTATCCTTGGTATTGAGCTGTAGTTATTCTGTATTTATTTTGTTCTTTGTGTAGTTGTTATTGCCTCGTTGACTTGTCTTACCTCACTGTTGTACTCATTATTTATGTTAGATTTTCATACTGTTAATTATTATTATATTTTCGCCTCAGTAGGGCCCTGACCTTCCTCGTCACTACCCAACCGAGGTTAGGCTTGGCACTTATTGAGTACCGCTGTGGTGTACTCATGCCCTTCATGCGCATGTTTTTCATGTGCAGTTTATCCAGGTACCTCTACTCAGGTGCACTATCCTTGAGGCGAGGAGATACACGGAGACTTTGAGGTATATCTGTTGCGCCCGTAGACCAGGAGTCTCTATTCTGTTCCAGCTTTAGTATTTAGCTTATTCCTTTTCTCTCAGTTGTTTAGATATTCTGGAGTTAGAGCAGCGTACTATGTTTCTGTTAGCTTGTGGTTCCCGTGAGTTTCCGGATTTTGGGATTGAGTTGTAGACTTCCGCATTTTGTTTTGAGTTGTATAGGCAGAGCGGCCTTATATGCAGTTATTATTTTAATATGTTTAGCTTTATTTAATAATTTCGCAAGTTAGGTTATTATTTCCGCATTTTTGGGCTTACCTAGTTGTAGGAACTAGGTGCCATCACGATATGTTCATGGAGGGTGAACTGGGGTCGTGACAACTATCACAGGGAATACTTCTCAAAAAGGGAAAGCAAAACAACCATTAACGGACATAACAAATCGTCCAAATTTCCCTCGATTTAGTAGAACCCCAAAAAAGAGTTTTGGACATGTTTCAACATCTTATTCTCAAGCACAATATCCAATATCAATGCAAGAGCATAATATCCAATATGGTTCGTCGAGTTCAAATTTGCAGGAAGAACAACTTCCTGATTTAAATGAGATACCATTATTTGAAGGTAATATTTATGCTTAAGTTATTTAAATTATTTTGAAAATTTGAGGAAATCAATTTTTGGTGCCCCTATATACCTGTCCAAATAAATAATGAAGTTTTTAATTTATACACATAATTTATATGCGAAACTTGGGCAACAAAATTATTTAAAAAACTCAACTTTAATTTTCTTCAATTTATTTGTGTCTCTTTATTTTCTCAAGTACATCATGTTTGTTATTTTACAATTTTATTTATGAGTTTTTTTGGTACGCTTATCTAATTTTTATTCTTTTAAATGCATCTATTTTATTTCAAATTCAGTTTTCCAATATACTTTTTTCTAAATTTGAATTTGGAAAACGGCTAACAATTAATATTTATATTTAGAATTTGAAGATGACAATATTGATGCTGATATACCAGGTATGTCCTTGAATTAACCACAACTCATAGTCATACATAGAAGTTTATTAAATTATAATTTATTCATCAAGGCCATATGCAATCCAACGTACATATTCACGATGCAAATGAAGATGGTGATATTTTTGAAGGTATTCACATATAACTCATCAATGCTCGATAATGGTCAAATGCATTAAAATTTCCACATATATTAAATTTCGAATTTTACGCACTAATTATTATTATATTTAGATGATGAAGTTGAGAGGTGGATCACCATTGAAGGTAAGTATATCGTAATTTCAAGTTACATATACAACATACTTTAAGTTTCTATGTAATAACTTCTTTAACTTTATCTCTTTATTTTACTCTCATACAACTAGAATACTGGGATATTGGAGATGTCAATTATGAATGTGAATATTGTGGGGCTTATTTCTAGTTTGAGGAAAGAGTTGAGAAGAAGTATAAAAATAAAAAATATGTTTTCACTTTATGTTGTGGTCGTGGAAAAATCAAGCTACCAACTCCAAAGGAGCCTCTTTCGATTTTGAAGAATTTATTGTTTGGATCAGGTTAATAAATAAATTCATTTCATTAAAAAGATACACTATAATTTTGCACACACACGCACACTCACACTCTCACACACACACACACATATTTTTTGTGTGTGTGTTTGTTTAACCTAACCTAATTTCATGAAGGTGCAAAAAGAAAACATTTCAGAGAGAACATTCGAACGTATAATTCTATATTTGCATTTACATCAATGGGAGGAAAGGTGAATTTCTCTGTCAACAAAACAAAGGGATCGAGAACATTCAGATTGTCTGGGCAAAACTATCATCAGATTGAAAGCTTATTGCCTCCGGAGGGATCTTCTCCAAAATTTGCTCAGCTTTATATCTATGATACAGAACATGAGGTGGAAAATAGAATTCATACTATCAAGTTAGCATATACAATTGGTTACTCAAATTATTTTAAAATTATATTTTTAGTAAGACATAAATTGTTAGTTGAATTCAATATTTTTCTTTACAGCCGTGGTGAATCGAATAATCAACTTCATGCTGAAATTTTGAATGACTTGAAGCAAATGCTTGATGAGAACAATATTCTTGAAAAGCCATTTAGAATGGTAAGAGATCAATTTCAAACAGATGAGACCTCAAATGTTAAACTTAGATTGATTGTGAAAAGAGGCTCTGATGGAAGAAGATACAATTTACCAACCGTTTCGGAGGTAGCTTCTTTGATTGTAGGAGATTTTGAACAAACAAGGTCTGACAGAGATATCATAGTTGAAAGCCAATCTGGACAACTACAAAGGATAAATGAATTAAATGCAACATACTTAGGTTTGCAATATCCATTACTATTTACATATGGTGAAGATGAATACCGAGAAGATATTCCTTTAAATGATATTGATGATTCAACTGGTGGAAGAAAATGTGTTAGCACACGTGAGTACTTATCATATAAAATTCAAGAAATGAAGGATGAAGATCCAACAATTGTGTCAGCTAGAAGATTATTTCAGCAATTCTTTCTAGATGGTTATACAATGATGGAATCTTCTCGATTAAGGTTTATTAGGCTTCATCAAAAACAATTGAGAGCACATTTTTATAAAGGGATACAAGTTGTTGTTTTACATGGGGATATAAAACCTTCTTCTCAAGGACAAAGAGTTATACTCTCTTCCAGCTTTACGGGAGGTGCATGTTACATGTTACATGTTGTAGAATTATCAAGATGCCATGGCAATTTACAAATGGGCGGGGTACCCTGATCTGTTCATAACTTTTACTTGCAACACAAAATGGCCAGAGATTACTAGATTTGTGGAGAGTAGGGGATTATCTCCAGAAGATCCTCCCGACATTTTAACAAGGGTTTTCAAAATCAAGCTGGATCGCATGATAAAGATCTACACGAAAATAAATTTTTTGGAGAAGTAAAAATAGGTATAATTTTAATGTTCTAAAGAATTATTATGTTTGCATATTAATGTTATCATATGCTAATATTAACAATAACTAACATATAAGCTTAATGATCTAATTACATCTTCATTCTTCAGTGATTTATAAAGTTGAATTCCAAAAGTGAGGCTTGCCTCATGCACACATCTTGCTTTTTCTCATGAATAAATACCCAAATGTTGGAGATATTGATGGAATAATTTTAGCAGAATTACCAGATAAAAAAGTATATCCTTCTTATTATAATGCTGTTACAAATTTCATGATGCATGGTCCTTGTGGTACCGCTAGAAAATCTTTTCCGTGCATGAAAAATGGTATATGCACAAAGCACTCCAAAAAATTTTACATCATCAACCACAATTGATGAAGATGGGTATCCAATTTATAGAAGAAGGGATGATGGTAGAACTGCAAAGAAAGTAGGTATTGAGTTGGATAATATGTATGTTGTTGTGATGACCCGGCCCGTCGTCACGTGAGTTACCACCCCATTTCCCCTATATTATGTTGCACCATGTTTCAATATCAGTATTTGAGTTGATCGGGTAGAATTGGATTGGTTTTAGTTGGAAATGAGGCACTTAGCCTCTTAGGAGGAAGCTTATTTTGGGAAAGTCAACCGGAACTATATAGTTAGAGGGCTCGAATGCAAATTCTGGTGGTTCAGTTAGCTTCGGGGGATGATTTGTGACTTAGGAGTGCGATCAGAATTGGATTTGGAGGTCCGGTGTAGAATTAGGCTTGAATTGGCGAAGTTTGAATTTTGGCGAATTCCGGTTGATAGGTGAGATTTTGATTCAAGGGTCGGAATGGAATTCTGAGAGTTGCTATAGCTTTATTAGGTGATTTTGGAGATGTGTGCAAAATTTCAGGTCATTCGGACGTCGTTTGGTCGGATTTTTGATCGAATGTGAGTATCGGAAGAATTTGATAAACTTAGGCTTTGATTTGAGAAAATTTGATGATTTTGATGTTAACTATAGTGTTTTGACGGTTCGAGCATGTTTGAGTAAGGTATTGGGTCAAGTCTGTGCTTTTGGTTGAGGTCCCGGGGGCCTCGGCGTGAATTCGGGTGGTTAAATAGATGATTCGGAGGCTGTTGCAGGTTTGAAGTTTTGCTGGTTTTGTCATTTCTGCATCTGCGAAAAAAGGGACCGCATAAGCGGTTCCGCAGATGCGGCGTATTGGTCGCAGAAACGGTCCTCGAAGGACCAGGGATTTCCGCAGAAGCGGACGTGGATCCGCAAATGCGACGACCGCAGAAGCGGTTCTAGACCGCATAAGCGGTCCAAGGGATTTTAAGATAGGCCGCATAAGCGGTCATTTGGTCGCATGTGCGGTGACCGCAAGTGCGGTTATTTGACCGCATAAGCGAAAATGACTGGCTAGAACCATATTAAGCCTTCTTCGCGAATTTTTAAGGAGAAAATATTTTGGACTTCGGACCAAGGAGATTTTTGGGCGATTTTGAAGAGGGTTTCGAGAGTCTTCATTAGGTATGGATCCTTGGTCTTAGATTATGTTGTTATGGTATAAAAACATGGATTAACACTGAAAATCCAAGGGAATTATGGCTAAAAATGGAGGTTAGGGCTTGAATCTTGAAAGAGTTTAAACTAGTGATTTGAGGGGCCAAATGGACTCCGATTTATGTGAATTAGGTATGTATGAAATCGTGGCGAGATAAGGAAGCCGGTGATGTTAATTTTATAATTTTTCGAGACGTGGGCCTGGGGCTCAGGTTTTGCCAACTTCATGTTTTTGGGTGTTTTTCGAGTTCTTTCAATTGGGTTATGTCCCATTAGCTTATCATAACGTATTCCTTGTGGTTTTGGCCAGATTCTACGCACGAGGAGGTTGATTTGCGAGGTAAGCGCAAGGCGAGCTAGGTTTTCGGCAGGCTTGAGGTGAGTAATGGTTAAAGATGATGTACTGAGGGTTGGAAACCCCGTATTTGCACTATGTAGTGCTATGTTGAGATGAGATACGCACTAAATGATGAGCGTGGAGATGTTACTGTTGGGGATTCGGACTCGGTCCATCTCGATTGATGACTCTGCTGTACTTTTGACTGAGACTGAGTTAGTATCAATATATTTTGGGCTAGTTGTCATGTTTGGGGCCTTGTGCCGATCTGTAGGAACCTTAGGGAGCATGTTGAGGTAATTGACCTCACTTTACCTATTGAAATCATACTCTCATTCATATTCTTAAACTGTAAAACATAATGTGAACCGGTCTTAGCAATTTGCACTCTAAATGAGGAATACCTGGGGTTGGAAACCCTGTCTTAGCTGAGTGGGCCCGAGAGGCCAAGTCTATATTGACTGAGAGGGGTCAAGGACCCCATAGTGAGGGTAGTTGATATACACCGGATCAGGCTGCACGCCGCAGTAGTATATTATATGGATCGGACTGCACGCCGCAGTGATATAGTATATGGATCGGACTGTACACCGTAGTATTATAATGCTTGGGCTGTAGGAGCCCCTCCGGAGTCTCCACACCCCCAGTGAGTGCAGTCGACTATTATTATTGGATCGGGCTGCGCACCGCAACAATATATATTATTATTGGATTGGGCTACGCGCCGCAGCAATATATATTATTATTGGATCGGGCTGCACGCCGCAGCAATATATATTATTATTGGATCGGGCTGCGCGCCGTAGCAGTATATACTATTATTTGATCAGGCTGCGCGCCGCAACAGTGTTGGTAATTTGCCGGCCTTTTTGAGAGATTTTCACCTGTTTTTCCTGCTCAGCTGTTGTTCACGTCCTTTACTGTTGGTTATAAAACTGTGTAGTGTTTCTACGAGAATTCTTGCTTTCAGTTGTTATTTATTGCTATTACTCAGTGAGTTGGAGTACTCACTTTACTCCCTGCACCTTGTGTGCAGATACAGGATCCCGGAGGCATAGCTGAGTTTGTTGGTGCTGTCATCTGTCGGAGTCATCGAGGTAGCTGTCTGGCGTTCGTAGGACCCGATCTCTCTTCTTATCTTTCTTTTACTTCTGCATCTAGACTTTCATATGTATAAGATGTTGCTCAGTTGTATCTAGAGGCTCTGACTCGTGACACCAGATCTGATAGAGGTTGTATTGCTATTATTGTGGTTACCACACTATTTTTTTATGGTTATCACAGATTGAAATTTTGCTTAGCTGATGTTTTAAATTCAAATGACTGATAAAGGGCTTTGTATTTTTGGGTTGAGAGTGTTCAAATGGTCGGGCTTGCCTAACAAGGTGTTGGGTGCCATCACGATCGAGGTTTGGGTCGTGACAAGTTGGTATCAGAGCCTAGGTTACTAGGTCTCGCGAGTCATGAGCCGGTTTAGTAAAGTCTCGCGGATCGGTACAGAGACGTCTGTACTGATCCTCGAGAGGCTGCAGAATCTTTAGGAAAAACTTCATATTCTTGAAATTCTTGTCGTGCGACTGTGTTGATCCGAGAACTAAACTTCTGTATTCTATTATCTCGCAGATGGCGAGAACACGTGCTACCGGACGTGGCGGACGACCACCAGTACCACCCCCTCGAGGCAGTGGATGCGGTCGTGGTCGTGGTCGTGGCAGAGTAGCAGGGGCAGCATCTGTTGATCTATCAGTCGCCCCAGTTCAGGGCCAGGCTCCAGTTGTTGATGCTCCAGCAGCACCTGTGCAGGCACTAGCAGTGCCCATTGTTATTCCGGGTCTCCAGGAGACCTTGGCCCAGATTCTATCAGTTTGCACTGGCTTAGCCCAGGTAGTTTCAGCCACCACTACAACGGATACTTCTCAGGCAGGGGGAGGTAGTCAGACCCCCGCTGTTTGCACATCCGAGCAGGTGATACAGGGTTTACAGACACCGGGAGTAGCTCCAGCTCAACCGGTGGTGCCAGTTCAGGATTTTGTGGTCCCAGCTATGCCAGACGATGAGCAGCGTCATCTCGAGAGGTTCAGTAGGCTTCAGCCTTCAGTTTTCAGCGGTGCTCAGGGCGAGGATGCCCAAGGGTTTCTTGACAAGTGTCAGTGTATGCTTCGGACGACAGGTATTTTGGAGTCCAGCGAGGTAGCATTCACCACATTTCAGTTCACTGGTGCTGCCTTCACATGGTGGGAGGCATTTGAGCGGCATAGGCCGGCAGGTGCAGCACCGTTGTCGTGGCAGGAGTTCTCCACTATCGTTTTGGAGAAGTGGGTACCACGGTCGCAGAGAAAGGAGCTGCGTAGGCAGTTCGAGTGGCTTCGTCAGGGAGACATGACTGTGACCCAATATGAGGCGAGATTTTCAAAGTTAGCCCGTCATGGCTCGTGGATGGTTCTGACCGACAGTGAGAGGATCAAGAAGTTTGTAGATGGACTTAACTATCACCTTCATATTCTGATGACTCGAGAGAGAGTCCTGGGTATTTCCTTTGAGGATGCAGTTGATATTGCTCGTGATATTGAGTTGGCTTGCCGTCAGGATAGAGAGGAGAGGGAGGCCAAGAGGCCTCGAGGTTCTGGTAGCTTCAGTGGTGCTCCGTCTAGGAGTCAGTTCCAGCAGAGTAGAGGTCGATCATTCAGGCCTCCTCCGCCAGCTCGCTCAGAGTATCGTGGGTCATCTTCTGGTCGGGGTTATCAAGGCTCTCAGTAGAGTCAGCCATCTCTTAGTGCACTTCCAGCGCATAGTTCATCTCCTGCCCCATCTGTTCAGGGTTCATCCCGGCTGAGTGCATCAGCTAGCCATTCTGGCGCGAGGGGTTCCCATCAGTCCTAGTTCCCAGCACCTGGGAGTTACTACGAGTGTGGTGAGTTCGGGCATATACGGAGGGACTGTCCCCGCCGTGCATCCAGTTCATCTCAGCAGAGGGGCCAGCCCACATCTTCTATCCTAGTATCTTCAGCACCCGCCCCACCAGCTAGGGGTGAGGGTCAGGCATCTAGGGGCCGCCCCAGAGGGGAAGGCCGATCGGGTGGTGGTCAGGCTCGATTCTATGCTCTTCAGGGCCGGCCAGATGCTATTGCTTCGGATGTTGTTATCACAGGTATTATTTTAGTCTGCCACAGGGATGTCTCAGTTTTATTTGATCCCGGTTCTACTTACTCCTATGTATCTTCATACTTTGCTCATCATTTGGGTACGACCCGAGGGTGTCTTTCTTTACCTGTGCACGTATCTACCCCAGTGGGCGATACTATTATTGTGGACCACGTGTATCAGTCCTGTCTTGTTACTATTGGGGGTCTAGAGACCCGAGTTGACTTGTTGCTGTTGATCATGGTAGATTTTGATGTTATTCTGGGCATGGATTGGCTATCTCCGTGCCATGCTATTCTAGACTGTCACGCCAAGACAGTCACATTGGCTATGCCGGATGTTCCGAGGATTGAGTGGCGTGGCATGACTGACTATGTCCCCAGTAGGGTGATTTCCTTCCTAATGGCCCAACGGATAGTTGGGAAGGGTTGTCTATCGTATTTGGCTTTTGTGAGAGATATTGGAGCTGAGACTCCTAGCCTTGATTCTGTCCCCGTTGTGAGGGATTTTCCAGATGTGTTTCCAGCGGAACCTACCGAGCATGCCACCGGATAGGGACATTAATTTTGGTATTGATCTGGTGCCGGGCACTCAGCCTATCTCTATTCCTCCCTATCGTATGGCACCTGTTGAGTTAAAAGAATTGAAAGAGCAGCTTTAGGAACTCCTAGATAAGGGGTTTATTCGTCCTAGTATGTCACTGTGGGGTGCATCGGTCCTATTTGTGAAAACGAAAGATGGCACGATGAGAATGTGTATTGACTATAGGTAGCTCAACAAGGTGACAGTGAAGAATACGTATCTACCACCCCGTATTGATGATTTGTTTGATCAGCTCCAGGGAGTAAGGGTATTCTCGAAGATTGACCTCCGTTCAGGCTATCACCAGCTGAAGATTAGGGATTCTGATATTATGAAGACAACTTTCAGGATAAGATATGGGCATTATGAGTTTCTAGTTATGTCTTTTGGGCTGACTAATGCCCCAGCCGCGTTAATGCATCTGATGAACAGCGTGTTTCGACCGTACCTGGATTCATTTGTGATTGTGTTTATTGATGACATTCTGGTGTACTCGCGTAGCCAGGAGTAGCATGCTCAGCATTTGAGAGTAGAAGCTTTATGCAAAGTTCTCCAAATGTGAGTTTTGGCTTGGTTCTGTGGCTTTCCTGGGGCACGTGGTATCCAGCGATGGTATTCAGGTTGATCTAAAGAAGATAGAGGCGGTGCGGAGTTGGCCTAGACCGACCTCAGCCATGGAGATTTGTAGTTTCCTTGGGTTGGTAGGATATTATCGCCGGTTTGTTTAGGGATTTTCTTCTATTGCATCGCCCTTGACCAGGTTGACTTAGAAGGGTACTCTATTCGTGTGGTCCGAAGAGTGTGAGGAGAGCTTTCAGATGCTCAAAATAGCTTTGACCACGGCTCCGGTGTTGGTATTGCCATCAGCTTCAGGTTCTTACACTGTGTATTGTGATGCTTCGAGAGTTGGGGTCGGATGTGTGTTGATGCAGGAAGGAAGAGTTATTGCATATACTTCTTGTCAGCTAAAGCCCCATGAGAAGAACTACCCTATACACGATTTGGACTTGGCTGCTATAGTTCATGCTTTGAAGATTTGGAGGCACTACTTATATGGCGTATCTTGTGAGGTGTATACCGATCATCGTAGTCTTCAGCATTTGTTCAAATAGAAGGATCTTAATTTGAGGCAGCGGAGGTGGCTTGAGTTGCTCAAGGATTATGACATTACCATTTTGTATCATCCGGGGAAGGCCAATGTAGTGGCCGATGCTTTGAGCCAAAATGTGGTGAGTATGGGTAGCTTGGCATACATTCCAGTTGGAGAGAGGCCCTTTGTAGTTGATGTCCAGGCTTTGGCCAATCGGATGGTGAGACTAGATATTTTGGAGCCTAGTCGGGTGTTGTCTTGTGTGGTATCTCGGTCTTCCTTGTATGACCGCATTAGAGAGTGCCAGTATGATGATCCACATTTGCTTGTCCTTAAGGACAGGGTTCAGTATGATGATGCCAGGGATGTGACTATTGGTAGTGACGGTGTATTGAGGATGCAGGGCCGGATCTGCGTGCCCAATGTGGATGGGCTTCAGGAGTTGATATTGGAGGAGGCCCACAGCTCGCGGTATTCTATTCATCCAGGTGTCGCAAAGATGTACCAAGATTTGAGACAGCATTACTGGTGGAGGAGAATGAATAATGATATTGTGAGTTATGTAGCTCGGTGTCTCAACTGTCAGCAGGTCAAGTATGAGCACCAGAGGCCCGGTAGTGTACTTCAGCGCTTGGATATCCCCGAGTGGAAGTGGGAGAGGATTACTATAGACTTTGTGAGTGGTCTCCCTCGGACAACGAGGAAGTTTGATTCGATTTGGGTGATTGTTGATCGACTAACCAAGTCCGCGCACTTCATTCTGGTGTGGTTTCTTCGGAGCGGTTAGCAGAGATTTTCATCCGGGAGATTGTATGGTTGCATGGGGTCCCAGTTTCCATCATATCAGATAGGGGTACTCAGTTTACTTCTCAGTTCTGGAGGACTTTTCAGCGATACTTGTGTATGCAGGTAGAGTTGAGCACAACATTTCATCCTCAGACGGACGGGCAGTCCGAGTGTACCATTCAGATATTGGAGGACATGTTGCGTGCCTGTGTTATTGATTTTGGAGGTTCTTGGGCTGATTTCTTGCCTCTTGCAGAGTTTGCAACAACTATCAATCCAGCATTCAGATGGCGCCATATAAGGCCTTGTATGGGAGATGATGTATATCTCCGGTTGGTTGGTTTGAGCCCGGCGAGGCTAGGTTGTTGGGGATAGAGTTGGTCCAGGATGCCTTAGATAAGGTGAAGGTGATCCAGGAGAGACTTCGTACAGCTCAGTCGCATCAGAAGAGTTATGCGGACCGGAAAGTTTGAGATGTATCTTATATGGTGGGCGAGAAGGTCTTGTTGAAGGTTTCGTCTATGGAGGGCGTGATGCGGTTCAGGAAGAAAGGGAAGCTGAGTCCGAGGTTCATTGGCCCTTTTAAGATCCTTAGAAGGATTGGGGAGGTGGCCTATATGCTTGCTTTGCCACCCAACCTGTCGGGAGTTCATCCAGTATTTCATGTGTCTATGCTCCGGAAGTATGTTGGGGACCCATCTCATGTGTTGGACTTCAGTACAGTGCAGTTGGATGATGATTTGACCTATGATGTGGAGCCAGTGGCTATTTTGGGTCGT
>MU702400.1:28843-74955 GCA_026770625.1 Nicotiana glauca | reverse complement strand
GTTAGGTGATTTTGGAGATGTGTGCAAAATTTCAGGTCATTCGGACGTCGTTTGGTCGGGTTTTTGATCGAATGTGAGTTTCGGAAGAATTTGATAAACTTAGGATTTGATTTGAGGAAATTTGATGATTTTGATGTTAACTATAGTGTTTTGACAGTTTGAGCAAGTTTGAGTAAGGTATTGGGTCATGTCTGTGCTTTTGGTTGAGGTCCCGGGGGCCTCGGGGTGAATTCGGGTGGTTAAACGGATGATTCAGAAGCTGTTGCAGGTTTGAAGTTTTGCTGATTCTGTCATTTCTGCATCTGCGGAAAAAGTGACCGCATAAGCGGTTCCTCAGATGCGGCGTATTGTTCGAAGAAGCGGTCCTCGAAGGACCAGAGATTTCCGCAGAAACGGACGTGGATCCGCAAATACGGCGACCGCAGAAGCGGTTCTAGACCGCATAAGCAGTCCAAGGGATTTTAAGGCAGGCCGCATAAGCAGTCATTTGGTCGCGTGTGCGGTGACCGCATAAGCGAAAATGATTGGGAAGAACCATATTAAGCCTTCTTCGCGAATTTTTATGGAGAAAACATTTTGGACTTCAGACTAAGGCGATTTTTCGGCGATTTTGAAGTGGGTTTCGAGAGTCTTCATCAGGTATGGATCCTTGGTCTTAGATTATTTTGTTATGGTGTAAAAATATGGATTAACACTAAAAATCCAAGGGAATTAAGGCTAAAAATGGAGGTTAGGGCTTGAAACTTGAAAGAGTTTAAACTAGTGATTTGAGGGGCCAAATGGACTGCGATTTTTGTGAATTTGGTATGTATGAAATCGTGGCGAGATAAGGAAGCCGGTGATGTTAATTTTATAATTTTTCGAGATATGGGCCCGAGGCTCGGGTTTTGCCAACTTCGTGTTTTTGGGTATTTTTCGAGTTCTTTCAATTGGGTTATGTCCCATTAGCTTATCATAATGTATTCCTTATGGTTTTGGCTAGATTCTACGCACGGGGAGGTTGATTTGCGAGGGAAGCGCAAGGCGAGCTAGGATTTCGGCCGGCTTAGGGTGAGTAATGGTTATAAATGATGTACTGAGGGTTGGAAACCCCGTATTTGCACTATGTAGTGCTATGTTGAGATGAGATACACGCTAAATGATGAGTGTGGCGATGTTACTATTGGGGATTCGGACTCGGTCCATCTCCATTGATGACTCTACTGTACTTTTGACTGAGACTGAGTTAGTATCAGTATATTTTGGGCTAGTTGTCATATTTGGGGCCTTATGCCGATCTGTAGGACCCTTAGGGAGCATGTTGAGCTAATTGACCTCACTTTACCTGTTGAAATCATACTCTCAGTCATATTCTTAAACTGTAAAACATAATGTGAATCGGTCTTAGCAATTTGCACTCTAAATGAGGAATACCTGGGGTTGGAAACCCTGTCTTAGCTGAGTGGGCCCGAGAGGCCAAGTCCATATTGACTGAGAGGGGTCAAGGACCCCATAGTGAGGGTAGTTGATATATACCGGATCGGGCTGCACGCCGCAGTGATATTGTATATGGATCGGACTGCACGCTGCAGTATTATAGCGCTTGGGCTGTAGGAGCCCCTCCGGAGTTTGCACACCCCCAGTGAGCGCAGTCGACTATTATTATTGGATCGGGCTGCGCGCCGCAGCAGTATATATTATTATTGGATCGGGCTGCATGCCGCAGCAGTATATATTATTGTTGGATCGGGCTGCGTGCTGCAGCAGTATATATTATTATTGGATCGGGCTGCGCACCGCAGCAGTATATATTATTATTGGATCAGGCTGCGCGCCGCAGCAGTGTTGGTAATTTGCCGGAATTTTTGAGAGATTTTCACCTGTTTTCCCTGCTCAACTGTTGTTCACTGCCTTTACTGTTGGTTATAGAACTGTGTAGTGTTTCTACGAGAATTCTTACATTCAGTTGTTATTTATTGCTATTACTCACTGAGTTGGAGTACTCACTTTACTCCCTACACCTTGTGTACAGATACAGGGATCCTGGAGGCATAACTGAATTTGTTGGTGCTGCCTAGTTCATCTATCGAAGTCATCGAGGTAGCTGCCTGGCGACCACAGGACCCGATCTCTCCTCTTATCTTTATTTTACTTGCATCTAGACTTTCATATGTATAGGATGTTGCTCAGTTGTATCTAGAGGCTCTGACTCGTGATGACAGATCTGATAGGGGCTGTATTGCTATTATTGTGGTTACCGTACTATTTTTTTATGGTTATCACAAATTGAAATTTTTCTTAACTGATGTTTTAAATTCAAATGATTGATAAGGGGCTTTGTATTTTGGGTTGAGAGTGTTCGAATAGTCAGGCTTGCCTAACAAGGTGTTGGGCGCCATCACGACCGGGGTTTGGGTTGTGATAGTTGTACCACACAATAGATTTTTATTAATGAAGTATGGTGCACATATTAACGTGGAGTGGTGTAATCAATCACGATCCATTAAATACTTGTTTATGTAAATAAAGGTAATGATAGTGTCACCACAACGTTTTCTCAAAGTGTAAATAATGAAGAATCGAGGGTCGTTGATGAAATAAATATGTATTGTGATTGCCGATACATATCACCTTGTGAAGCTTCTTGGAGAATTTTAAAATTCCCAATACACCATAGAGAACCACCGGTAGAAAGGCTATCTTTTCACCTATCAAATAATCAGACGGTCATATTTTCGGATGATGATCCAATTGATGTTGTTGTCAATAGACCAATCGTAAAGGAATCTATGCTTTTAAGCTGGTTTGAAGCTAATAAGACATTTTCTGAAGTAAGAGAATTGACTTATGCAGAATTCCCTCTAAAGTTTGTGTGGAAACAAAACTTAAAAAGATGGGAAAAAAGAAGAACATCTGCATTTTCTATTGGGAGAATATTCTTTGTCCCACCTGGCAGTCCAAAGCGTTATGACGATTTAAAAAAAAATTAACAGGGTTGATCATGAGACTTTTAGAGATGCATGTTATGCGTTGGGTTTATTAGATGATGACAAGGAATACGTGGATGCTATAATGGAAGCAAGTAATTGGGGAACGACATCATATCTTAGGCAACTATTTGCTATGCTACTTTTATCAAATTCAATGTCACGTCCAGAAATTGTCTGACAAGCAACATGGCATTTACTATCAGAAGATATCCTTCATGAAGAAAGAAGAATATTAGATCACCCAAGTATTTTTTTTAATGCTTATAATTTTGATTTATGATATGATACTTATGAAGGATGGACGATTTGCGTAACTTTATTAATTAATTTTCTTTTTACTTACTTCATGCATATTAATCCGATTGTTCATTATCTTCTTTTTTTGTTTTTAACTTCATACAAAATTCACTCAACAACTTAATATTTGTTAAACAATATTTTGTTATGTTGTCTTTTAAAATATTTTTCTGTTTAGATGATTAGAATAATATTGGTACTAAATAATGCACTTTCCAGACATAAATACTAATTCAAAATTAATGCATTGTATTTAATGCCCTAAACCTTCGGGAAAGCCTATAATCGTTCTTATGCATTCTCTACTTTAATTGAAAATACTTCGATTAACTTTTTATTAATGTAAAAACTTATTTTTTTATATATTACGAATAATAAATTGCATATTCACATTATTAACAATTTTTAAAAATAAAATGGAGCACATTGTTTCGACCATATTATTACTTCAAATTTTATGTACGTTAAATGTACTTTAAATTAATGTAAACTACTATTGACCACTATAGTTTTTCGTTAATCTTATTATTTATTTCATGAGGCTAAATTAAACTTTACAATCTAATTGTATTTAATTATTTTATATTTTTAAGTTATTTCAGAAGCTGAGCTAACAGATGAATAATTGAAAAATCGTTGTTTGCAAAAGCTTGAAAGTTTTTTGAAAGGTTGTGGAAGAAGTTTTCAAGATTTTCCAACAATGCCAAGGCCTGTTTATAATACGGAAGAAGTTGACAATAGTAATAGATTAATACGGGATGAATTTCATTATATAAATGCGCTTTGGCAGATGAACATCAAGAATTAGTAAAGAATTTGACAGATGAAGTTCAATTTATGAAAAAATAATAAGAGATGTGAATGAAGACAAAGGTGAATTTTTCTTTTTATATGGTTTTGGAGGAACAGGCAAGACTTTCATTTGGAGAACTCTATCTTCTGCCATAAGATATATAGGAGATATTGTGTTAACTGTTGCATATAGCGGGATTGCATCTATGTTGTTACCAGGTGGTCGAACAACTCATTCAAGATTTGTGATTCCTCTGAATGTAACTGAAGATTCAACATGTAATATCAAGTAAGGTACTCCTTTAGATAATTTAATTATTAAGGCAAAGCTGATTATTTGGGATGAGGCACCCATGATGCATTGATATTATTTTGAAGCTCTTGATAAAACTTTAAGAGATATTCTTAGGTTTAAAGATCCATCCAATTTACACCTACCATTTGGAGGTAAAACAATTGTTCTTGGTGGTGACTTCAGACAAATATTACCGGTCATTCCAAAAGGTAGTAGACAAGATATTGTTAATGCTTCTCTCAATTCTTCTTATTTGTGGCCTCACTGTCAACTCTTAAAGTTAACAAAGAATATGAGATTGCAAGGTAATGAAATAGGGAGACATGTAGATAAGTTGAGAGTTTTTTCAGATTGGATATTAGCAATTGGCGATGGTATAGTTGGTACTTCTATTGAGGGCAATGAAAAAGTACAAATACCAAATGATCTTTTGATAAAAGAATCTGTTGACCCAACATCTGCAATTGTAGAGAGTATATATCCGGATTGCAACAGCCTCTGCAATGATATAGGATACCTCCAACAAAGAGCCATTCTTACTCCAACTCTTGATATGGTGGAATCAATCAATGAATATATGATTTCTCTTAATCAAAGTTCTGAGAAATCATATTTTAGTTCCGATACAATCTGCAACTCTGATAATACTTATTCAGCACTGGAACATGTACACACTCCTGAATTCCTAAATACAATTAAATGTTCTGGAGTTCCTAATCATACTCTTACTCTAAAGGTTGGTATTCCAGTAATGTTATTAAGAAATATTGATCAGTCAGCAGGATTATGTAATGGAACAAGGTTGATCATAACTAAACTTGGAAATCAAGTTATTGAAGCCAATGTGTTAGCGGGACAGATGGCCGGACAGAAGGTGTTTATTCCAAGAATGACATTGACTCCATCTGATGCTAGAATTCCATTTAAGTTCCAGCGAAGACAATTTTCAATCATTGTTTCTTTTGCCTGACAATCAACAAAAGTCAAGGACAGTCATTGTCTCACGTGGGTTTATTTTTGAAGAAGCTAGTTTTTACACATGGACAATTATATGTTGCTCTTTCTCGGGTGACAAACAGAAAGGGGTTAAAAATTTTGGTTTGTGATGACGATGGGCAAATAACTACTGAAGCTACAAATGTTGTATTTAAAGAAGTTTTTTGAAATTTAGCCTGACACTCGAAAGATAATCAGTATCTGTTTTGAGGTTTAACTACTACTTTTGTTGCTGAGATTCATTAACCAAGGGTGACAATAGCTTTTGATAAGACATTTGTAGCTGTGAATAGGTACGCTTTACTTTCTGTTGTTTTTTAATATATTTCTCTATTTCTCTATTCTATATAAAAATTAACATTTAAAAAAATGTTGTTATTACAGATATGGCAGGATTATTTTCACATATTTTTGGAGTATTTTGGTCCTATTTTAAAAAGGAGTTTACAGCTGGTTTGTGTGGATTTAAGTTGGAAGAAGATGGCTGTGAAAAGGAAAATTTTTGCGCTCCTCAACCAGCTGTTGTTGCTGCATTTTTTATTCCAATAAATTGGTGGCTTATTATGAGAGTTATGGGACCAGATTACAAACCATTTGTGCAGATTGTTTTCCAGAATACAGATAACATTATGCAAAGCTGGCATCTTGATGGTTACTCTTTCTTTGTCGTTTACTCCTTAACATCTCATTCTATTCATTAATAAACCACATCGATTTAATAACTGAATCAATACAACAAGATACTGTAATTTTCTCGGAATGGGTGAAGGTAGATGGAGTCCTGCAAGTAAAACACAATACAATCTTATAGACGTAGTTTCACGTTGTACCATATAGGTTAGAATAATATGATGAACTCATTACTCAATATTATTTTTTAGAATGTCATTTTGATAAACTGTGTTACCACGAAGTATAAATGTGATGCCTTACTTAATTTTTGTATTGCCTTTGATGCCTTATTAAATTTGCAAGTTTGGCTTTTGGTACATTAAAACCTTCATATAGTAATACAATAAAGGTGTTTCCTATGAAATACTTATGGTTCATTATTGTTGGATGACATAATCTAAGTTAAAATTTGTGTTGCAGCTACGTCCCAATTTTGCTGATGCTTGGTCAAATCTAGCTGGTGCATATATGAGGAAAGGAAGCTGAGTGAGGCAGCTTAATGTTGCCGTTAGGCACTAGCTTTAAATCCTCATCTAGTATTCGAGTTTACCTATGTTTTTAGCTTCTTTTTAACAGCTCAAATGATTTGCATCCTTCTATGTTTGTTTCTTAACTCACTTGTGTTCATTTTAGGTTGATGCACATAGCAATCTTGGGAATCAAATGAAAGCACAAGGTTTAGTGGAAGAGGTAAAATACTGAGACTTTCTTAGCCCTTTTATATACATACATATGGATCGATTCAAGCCTGAAATATCATATTTTATAAAATTGGTTTTACAGTATTCAAATGTAATATATTTAACTTTCACATAGTTTAAAGTTCTTCTTTTCTGTAGTATTTCTGTTTCTATTTTTGAAAGTAGGATTAACAATTTTGTATAAATTATAGAAAAGTCAACATTTTTCCAGTATCATTAAAGTACTTGCTAAGATTTATATGAAATTTCTTTGATACCCATAGCATCAACTGTATAAGAAGTCACTCCAGTTATTCCAATTCTATTTAAAGAGTTCTTTAAGTGATATGGAACAAACTGTAGCAACTAAATATTATTATAATCAATAAAAAAATTATTTGCCCAGTATATTTGCCGGAAACAGTGCTAATATGCTCTTGATTGTATCCGTGTAGCATGTTGAGTTATTTTTCGTTGTGCTCAACTAAAAGTCTCATGATTTTATCAAACCAGATACTGGAAAAGGATACTTGTAATCATTCAATGACTAAGTCAAGCAGGAAGTATCTGTCACAATTTGTATACAAGGTTTATATGCACGGTTTAGTACATGTATGCCGAGAGGTGTAACGACCAGACCGGTCATTTTGGGCCCTAGTGTGTAATTCAGCAGTTTGAGGACATGAGCAACTTCATTTCAGGTAGTGTGAGTTGTACGTGTGGTCAGAATTGAATTTCGGAAAGCCCAGAGTTGATTTGGAAAGAGAATTCTTATTTCGGAAGCTTAAAGTTGAAAGAATGAACTAGGATTGGAATTTTGAGTAAACAATGAACTAGGTTCCACCAGGTTCGTAAGATGATTTCGGACTTGGGCGTATGCCCGGATTGGGTTTTGGATAACCCGGGAGCATTTTGGCGCCTATTGTGGAAGTCAGCTTTTTGGAAAAAATTTCTTAAGTTTGGCTTGAAGTACATTTCAGTGTTATTGATTTCCTTTTGAGATTCTGTGTCTGTGAATAGCTCCGTATGGTTATTCTAGAGTTGGGAGCACGATCGGAAGTGAATTAGGAGGTCCGTAGGTCATTTTGAAGTCATTTAGCTAAATATAGAAAATTGAAGGTTTTGAGAAGTTTGAACGGAAGTGGACTTTTTGATATCGGGGTCGGAATCCGATTCCAAAAGTTGGAGGAGGTCCGTAATGTCAAATATGACTTGTGCACAAAATTAGAGGTTAATCGGACGCGATTCGATAGGTTTAAACATCGGAAATAGAAGTTTGAAGTTCTGAAGTTTATAAAGTTTGGATTGGAGGTCTATTCATGATTTTAGCATTGTTTGATGTGATTTGAGGCCTCGAACGAGTCCGTAATATGTTTTAGGATTGGTTGGTATGTTTGGTTGGGGTCTCGAGAGCCTCAGGTGGATTCCGGATGGTTAATGGATCGAATTTGGAGTTTGGAAGAGGGCTGAAGGATCTGGTTGCTGGTATTTTCGCTTTTGTAGTGGGATTACCGCAGAAGCGGCCTCGCAGAAGTGAAAAGGGAGCCGCAGAAGCGGATTTGGGCTAAGAAGAGAAGGGACCGCAGATGCGATCATATTTCCGCAGATGCGAGACCGCACCTGCGGTAGAGTTGTCGCAGATGCGGAATGAAGGGCAGATGGAGCGGACCGCAGACGCTGTCTATGTTCCACAAAAGCGGGCCGCATCTGCGGAGGTGCTATCACAGAAGCGAAAAGGGGGAGGCCTAGGGGAGACCCACAGATGCGGCATTTTAACCGCACCTGCGGAACTGCAGAAGCGGTCAATGAACCGCAGGTGCACAAATAGCTGGAGGTAGAAGGTTATTTTAAACTCGGGGTTTGGTAATTCTTCTACCATTTTTCACTTGTCATGGGCAATTTTGGGGAGCTTCAAGGGGGATTTTCGCCATCAACGACAAGGTAAGATATCCCCACCTATTATGAGTTAAATACATCAATTTTGTATGTATTTAAGCATGAATTGTGCAGAAAAACTTAGGGTTTAAGGGAAAAACCTAGAAATTATATTCTTGAAATTTAACTATGATATTGAGTATGGAAATTAGTGAAAATTATATATATGAGTTCCTAAGGTCATGGGTAATCTTTATCTTCGAAAAAATTTCGGATTTCGGGCACGTGGACCCGAGGGCGTTTTGGTTAACTTTTCGATCGGAGTTAGGAATTGCTATAAATTAAATTGTAATGAATATTTGAGCATATATTAATGTGTTTGCGTAACCGTTGGCTAGTTTGGGAGCGTGGTGCATCAAGAAGAGTCTTCAGAAGGACGTGGAATGCCGGTTATGGATCTTCGGAGCGAGGTGAGTCTCCTTTCTAACCTTGTAAGACGGAATTATCTCCATAGGTAAAATAATTGATTATGTGCTCCTATTTTCGAGGTCTACTTACGCACGAGGTGACGAGAGTCTGTGGTTAGCTATTATTATACTATTATCCGGGTAGTTAGGACCCGAAAGCATGTTATACTTGGATTGTTTATGAAGCCATTGATAACTTGAATTGCTTAAATCACATTGAATTAGTAAGTGAATTTCTAAAAGGATTAAATTTCATTTCTTAAAATTTGTTAAAGGAGATTTGGTTTTATTTGGATAAATATTCCCTGATAAGTTCTTAATTGACTGATTGAGCATGTATCCCTATGTGTACCTACGTCGCATGCATGATTCGCGAGCAGGGTATGTGTTTATTTATGGAACGGGACGAATGCCTCGGCAGATTAAATAGACACATCTATGGTTCGTGCCGTTCGACCCTCGGCAGTGCACATTTTACATTTCTGTTGGAGTGGGCCGTTGACCTCGGCATGATTTGCGCATGATATATATATTGTTTCCTGAGAATTTTAAATGTTGATATTGCCTTTCATGGCTTGATATAAATTGATAAGATAATGAAAAGTAAACCTTGAATATCCTTTATTATTTGTTTAAGGTGTTTACCTGTTTTCCCGCTTTGTGAGATAGAACTGCTATACAAATCCATGATTTCCTCGCACTTTTAGTATATTATTATTAGACCTCTAGCAAGTATTGAAGTTGACCATCTCGTCTCTACTTCTTCAAGATTAGGCGGGATACTCATTGAGTACACGTTTTTTATGTACTCATACTACACTTCTGTGCATTTTTGTTGCACATGTATATGTAACTCTAGTGGCCTACTGGGCGTAGCAGCACGGATGATTCTGGGACTAAATGAGCTTCATCATTCGAGAAGGCCACAGCTAGAGCAGTCCCTTCCAGTGTACTGTATTTACTTCCTGTCCACTGTATTCCGGACGGATGTTGTATTTTATTTTCTTGTCAGTAGACGTTCATGCACTTGTGACACCGGGTTCTGGGATGGTTTGAAGTATTGTATTAACTGCTTATCATTTAAATTTGATTTGAGACCAAATTCTTTAAAATTGCTAAATTTGAAGGAAAATCCTAGATTTCAAAAGTATTAAAACGAGATTTTGATTAAGTAATTTGGTTGGCTTGCCTGACAGCAGTGTCCGGCGCCACCCCGACCCTTATGTGGATTTTGGGTCGTGACAACATGGTATCAGAGCACTAGGTTCCTAGGGTCTCACGAGTCATGAGCAAGTCTAGTAGAGTCTCGCGAATCGGTACGGAGACATCTGTACTTATCCTCTGGAGGCTACAAGACTGTTAGGAGTACTTCCCTTCTTGATTCCTTGTCGTGCGATTTGATTCATGTAAGGCTTACGCCTTTGTCTCCTTTCTACTCAATCTTATGCGACGCGACACACTTGTTATGAATCGAGAGTTGAAGAATTTTAATAGCACTATGAGTGCGATGCGGGTGTTTCTCCCTGCGGGTTTAATTGAGCTATTATCGTCGCCTTGTGGAAGGATATTCTGTTGTTTTGGCTCAGCAGCGGTACTTTTGAGAGCTCTGAGGTTAGGCACAAGTTGCCATGATGCTTTATGAACGAATGTTGCGCAGTAGTGATATGATGGTAGGATGATTGCCTACGTGTCGGGGCAGTGAAAGACTTGAAGGGAAGTTTACTTAGTGCATAATCAAGAGATTCAATATTTTATTCCAGGAGGGAAAAGACAATCGAACTAAGGATGGTCAGATGTGGGCTGGTGGAAGTAATGAGACTTGGTATTTGCAAGCGTTGTAGAGTTTTGTTCTATGATGGGGTGTCGTTGTCCTGATTGAACGTGCTAAGTTTGTCGATGTTATGACCTTCTACAATTCGTCTTTGGGGCGAGATATTATGAGATAGAATTGAAGACACAACTGTCAGATATCGCAGGGTGTGGTAGTTCAGGATTGAATCAGTATTTTTAATGTTGACGGTTCGATAAAGATGGATTTAATTTGAAGTATGGGCTATTATGCGGCAGGAGGTTTGATATAACGAAAATGAGCTGCCTAAAAGAAAGAAGGATGCAACATAACTTCGAATTGGAAGGTTGTTGTCGCACATTTAAATGATGCCCACGAAGGGTAAATGGACCTGTGCAGTTGGAGAGTGAACTCAGACTCAAGATGGGTTATTGATTTCATAGTGATTGTACCCCGTGCAGCGGCGTTGGAAGATGCCGGGGAGAGCTTTTATAGGTGGGTTACCCAAGTGAGCAGGTTAGCGGTCGCGTGGTTGGTGAGGCTTCTGCGAAGAATTCTATCCGTTATATAGCAAAGGAATTGGTTGTGCAAATATGTTTGATGAGTTAAAATATAAGAAGGGGTTTTACAAATAGATTTCGAGAACTTTGGCAGTTGATGTAGACGTGTGTTTTTGACCCTCCCCAAGATTTTTTATATTTTTAGCGTAAAATATTTAGTTTAGGCCTAATATAGCTATCTCAGCTAATTTTGACTCTTTCACTTTATTTTCATTACAAAAATGAAAAAATACAAAAAAAGAGATATATAAATTTTAGCTTATGTATTTCTCATAAACTTGAAAAAAACAAAAAAATAGTACCTTATTTTTATCTTTATATAATTTCAAAAATTATAAAAATAATTTTATTAATGTTTTGTAGTCATTTTAAACTTGAAAAAAAATACAAAAATAGTACTTTATATTTTTATCTCTATATAAAAACAAAAATTACAAAAAAAAAATAGTTTTATTAATGTTTTGTAGTTATTGTAATCTTAAAAAAATATAAAAATAGTTTTGTTTTAATTGTTAGTCTTATTTTTATAGTTATTTTTGCTTATGTAGGATTAATTAAATAAAATCATATTTTCAATCTCGGTTCCGGGCAAAGAATAATATTCTGGTTCAAACGACCCATTTTTAGGCCTAATGTTCGGACCTAGTCCAATAATACCCATGGCCAACATCCTAGGCCCACTAACCCAAACCTAGACCTATAAATACACTACTATACCCTCAACCGACACTCACTATGCAGACACTACACCCTAATATTTTTGCACACAACTACATGGACAAGACTTCATCTTCTTCCTAAAAAGAAGCTAACCTAAAAACCCTAGGGAACTCTTTTCTTCTTCCTAAAGAAAACAACCAAAAGCCCTCCACGACCTCTCCATCTCACGTCCAACAGCCCCACGTCGTCAACCACACTGAACGACCACCCCTGTCCGTCGTCCCTCTTCGTCCACACGACCACCTGGACTCCTCTTCCGCTAACCAGCCATCAAAACCCCTTCGTCCCTCCAGCGAACAGACCAAACGAACCCTCAAACCGTTTTCACCACCAGCTCGCACTACCTGTCGAACATCTCCAAACAACCCCTCACCTTCGTCGAAACCCGCCGGAAAAACCAGTTTTCTGCCGCCAAAACGACCTCCATCTGATCCCGCCATTCTCCTCCGCCAGCTGCCGCTGCTGCTGTTCCCTTTGAACTTCGTCTCCTTCACTACTAAGCAACCATTTTCCAGCTTCATCTTCTCCCCGTTTCTGCTATACAAAACCAGCGAAGTTCGATCGAGAATCAGTGTCGAGTTCGTTAACTTCGACAAAAGTTTATTCCGTCGATGCTCGAGGTTTCCGATCAGCTGCTTGAGTCTTTGGTCCTTGGTTTGAAGGACTTCATGTTGGTTCGTTTTTGTCGTCGAAACAGTCGGAATCAAGGTTCTTTTCTCTCTGTTGCTTTTGTTCTTATGATGAATATTCACACTTATGGAGCTTTGATAAGATTAACACAATAATTCCATCCTTGGTTTATAAAATCAATTTGTGAACTTTGTTAGAGTGTTATTACTTGATGGATTTTGTTTCTGATAAAATTTGGTAAGCATGGGCCATTCGCGTTTTAGTTGGTGAGGTGCTATTGGTGTTCTGCTTAGTTTTACGCTAAAAATTATCCATTTTGTATTATAGGCCTGAATTATTTAGTTATTCCTTTTCCAGTATGGTGCAGTGTCCTAGTATTTAGGTTAAATATCATGATATATGTGCATGATAAAATGATAGTTTCAGTTGGGCACAATATCCTTGAATAGGACGTTGTGGTGTTATTTACAATGGTGTTGCGGGCATTAGATGTAAATTGAGAATATTGTAGTGCATGTTATCATCACTTCAAAATCGTACAATTTATGGCCCTTGTAAAAATGTATATATTAAAACACTTTGATTTCGGGACGGGCCGTTTAGCGAATTTCACGGCCTTCCCCAAAATAATAATGCGTTAGTCTCTTTAGGCGCGTGTTTAATAATCCTACCTTCCTAAATTCGGGTGTGCATTTCATGCGACCCAAATCCAAATCCCAAAACGGTGAATAAAATGTGTCGAGGATCCGGGTGCATTTCATGTGACGTGATCCAAAAATATATTTTAAACAACATTCTATTCCTTAAAAATAATTCAAAGCGGTTAAAGGTTAAAATTTGCACATAAGTTAAAGCATGTTATAAATCAGATAAATAAGCCAAATATGACAGTTGAGCGACCGTGCTAGAACCACGGAACTCGGGAATGCCTAACACCTTCTCCCGGGTTAACAGAATTCCTTATCCGGATTTCTGGTTCGCGGACTGTTAAATAGAGTCAAACCTTTCCTCAATTCGGGATTCAACCGGTGACTTGGGACACCATAAATCTCCCAAGTGGCGACTCTGAATCTCTTAATAAACGAATCCCGTTTCAATTGTCCTTTAATTGGAAAAACTCCCTCTACCATGCCCTTCGGGGTGCGGTAGTGCCAAAAGGAGGTGTGACCGTTAATTGCACGAGGTTATGTCAATAAGAGATAAAGAGGAGGGGTGAATTCCAGATTTTTGAAATAATGGCTTCATGCTAAGTGGGAGAGTCCCGCCGATTATGATTGGGTTGCATGGTTAACTACTTGCGAGATTTTTGGCTATTAGCATATCGACGGGTTATTTCAGCTATGGGAAAAGGCCATAAGTGGTAAATTGAGCAAAGGAAGTGTTAAAGGTGGGCTATCGTTGGCCCTATTGGCCCATGTTCAGACTTAGGGAAAGATTCAAGATTTTGCCTTGTAGAGATGCGGGTTCCCAGGGAAGTGATTCTGCCAGGTGCTTCACCAATAGGGCATCCATATGCTAGAAGATTTATGGAATTGATTACATTCGGGGCCAAGTCACTCTCAACAGCGGTCCTAGTGAAATTCAAAAGATAAAGTGTGGTACCAAATGATTTCGAGCCTATAAGTGCAGTTAAGAATCAAGCTTTGTATCAGCTTATGAGAAGGTGCCTAGAATTTTCTATGATATTCTAACTTGCGGTATAGAATTTGAGAGATATGAAACAGTTCGTGGGATTTGGGACAACATGGTCTCGTGATTCAAGGTCACTCGAGATGAGTTCAGATGGAATATGTTATATGTTGGACGGAATTAGTATTATTTCTAAGGCAATCGGGGTGAATCGAAAGGAGATAGATTGCTTTGCCATAATTTAGTTGGCATGTTGGTGGTAGAGCTCAGCTCTTTCAGCGTGATTAAGTTATGCAAGTGATCTGTGACGATACGTATCAGGCTTGTTAGTCGCCGTAATTGATGTTATACAGAAGCATTCTACTATTATGGCTTGTTATGTGGAAGCAGATTTCGGAAGGGCTATGGTGGCTTAGACCACTACTTAGAGATTTGCATAGTCTACGGTTTTGAGAATTCACCTATGTAATACTATGGATCTCCTGAAGTGAGTTAAGTGAAAAGTTTTCATATGATTAAGTGTTAATCTATTAGTGGTTTCCGAGTTATAATGAAAAGCATGTTCTATCGTATATTGGCATGTTGGGTGCAGTGAGTAGTATGGAATTTGAAGTGAAGAACAAAGTTGCAGCTCGGTGTTGTCAAGAATGTCGCGAGCTCGGATGAGCAAGAAAGGAGTTTTTATGATTAAAGATTTAAACCAAGTATGAAGTTTTGCGATAATGTCGTTAAATTGAGAATATATGCCTGGAGGGCACTCAGTTACTGAATTGTGGACTGTGGATGAGTACTCCGATTATGGCGGTTATTCTTGTGTGTTATGAGAAGAGGGAAACTAGTATGGACCTTTGAAAGGCTATTGACTTAGTTTGATATGATCAGGATCGACTTGAGGTTGATGGATGGATTTAAATATGAATATGGGCTCTATGTCAGGCCGGTTGTGTTCATTTCAGTAATGCGCTCCTTATGGAGTAGTCAAGGTGTTATTTTATTGTCAGATATTTCACGTAGTGATACGTTGCACCGTGTGAGTTGTGATACGGCTTGAGAAATTGTTTATATGTTGAGGATCCACGTGGAAATGACGTATTATGAGCAAAATGACTCTTGAGATTCAGATTGTATATCACACCTCAGTTGTGCTTGAGTTTTGTTGCTTATAGCGCTATATCTCCCCTTAGGGGTGTTATTATGCACTTATCGTGCTTGTGACCAAATTCGATATCTTGTTGTAATGAGCAATTTAGCTCGATGTATATCTCCTTATGTGAGTTCTACGTATGGATCAGTTTGCACGCCACCATGGGTGGGTATGTTATTTGGATCGGGTGGCACGCCGCCATGGTTATGTTGTTTGGATAGGGCTGCGCACCGCAACAACGTGATATTCAGTACTGTTCCCCATATCTATTTATTGTGTTCTATTTCCTATTTTTTTGAAGGAAGCTCATATTAGTTGTGCGCCCACGCCGCATGTATGATTCGCGAGCAAGGTAATTAAAATTCCTTTCAGAGTTCATTTTCCTTTTTGTATTGCATTCTAATTTGTAGCCTATTGGCATATTGTGGCATCATATGACTTTTGGTCATGTCGGGATGGCTTGTTGCCTGAGCAGTTCATACTGGGTAAGACGAGATTTCTGGATTTAGGATCATTGCAATCTAAGTATATGAAGTATATTACGGGTGCAACGACCATTATTTGGTCCTGAATGAGGTGATGGTTTTTGTCAGGGGTATAGACCCAATGATTTGTTGACTCGGCAGTTGGTTATGAATTTCTGCACATCTCTTCCGTTGTGGTGTTATTGTAAGACTTAGAGCAAGACCTATGTAGTTCATGAGGTACAATGGGAGCCTCAGATTCGTTGAATTTCGATTAATTGATCAGAGAAAGTTATTGTGGTCCTATGAGTAAAGTGGTGCAAGTTGTGAATTAAGCAAAGTTATGCAGTCACGTCTGGGTACAGTGTGTAGTTATTGATACGATGAGCGGATGTTGGAAACAGGCCTAACATTGAGTTCCGGATGTTGGAATTGGGCTTTAAGCCGTATCTACTTGAGTAAAAGAGATTATCTTCAGAATTGATCGAACTCATATGCTCAACTGAGTTGTGGTAGCACGGGAAGGTGCACGAGAAGTTAAACAGTGATTTCAGACCACTCCAGTGTAGTTCTCAGCACGTTCGAGGACGAACGTATGTTTAAGTGGGAGAAAATGTAATGACCCGACCGATCGTTTTGGGCCCTAGCGTGTCATTCAGCAGTCTGAGGCCATGAGCATCTTCATTTTAGGTATTGTAACTTGTACGTGTTGTCAGAATTGAATTTCGGGAAGTCCAGAGTTGATTTGGAAAGAGAATTCTTATTTCGGAAGCTTAAAGTTGAAAGAATGAACTAGGATTGGAATTTTGAGTAAACGACCTCGGAATCAGGATTTGAAGGTTCCATCAGGTTCGTATGATAATTTCGAACTTGGGTGTATGCCCGGATTGGGTTTTGGATAACCCGGGAGCGTTTTGGCGCCTATCGTAGAAGTCAGCATTTTGGAAGAAATTTTGTAAGTTTGGCTTGAAGTGCATTTCAGTGTTATCGATGTCCGTTTGGGATTCTGAGTTTGTGAATAGCTCCGTATGGTGATTCTGGAGTTGGGAGCGTGATCGGAAGTGAATTCGTAGGTCCGTAGGTTATTTTGAAGTCATTTGGCTAAAGATAGAAAATTGAAGGTTTTAAGAAGTTTAACCGGAAGTGGACTTTTTGATATCGGGGTCGGAATCTGATTGCGAATGTTGGAGGAGGTCCGCAATGTCAAATATGACTTGCGCGCAAAATTTGAGGTCAATCGGATGTGATTCGATAGGTTTAAACATTGAAAATAGAAGTTTGAAGTTCTAAAGTGCAGAAAGTTTGGATTGGAGGTCGATTCATGATTTTAGCGTTGTTTGATGTGATTTGAGGCCTCGGGCGAGTCGGTAATGTGTTTTGGGATTAGTTGGTATGTTCGGTTGGGGTCTCGGGGGCCTTGGGTGAATTCCAGATGGTTAATGGATTGAATTTGGAGTTTGGAAGAGTGCTGAAGGATCTGGTTGATGGTATTTTCGCTTCTGCTGTGGGATAACCGCAGAAGCGGCCACGCAGAAGAGGAAAGGGAGCCGCATAAGCGGATTTGGGCTAAGAAGAGAAGGGACTGTAGATGCGGTCATATTTCCGCAGATGTGGGACCGCACCTGCGGTAGAGTCGTCGCAGATGCGTAATGAGGGGCAGCTGGAGCGGACCGCAAATGCGGTCTATGTTCCACAAAAGTGGGCCGCATCTGTAGAGATGCTGTCGTAGAAGAGAAAAGGGAGAGGCCTGGGGAGACCGCAAATGCGGCATTTTAACCGCACCTGCGGAACCGCAGAAGTGGTCAATGAACCGTAGGTGCGAAAATAGCTGGAGGCAGAAGGTTATTTTAAACTCGAGGTTTGGTCATTCTTCTCCCTTTTTTCACTTGGCAAGGGCGATTTTGGGGAGCTTCAAGGGGGGGTTTTCGTCATCAACGACAAGGTAAGATATACCCACCTATTATGAGTTAAATACATCAATTTTGTATGGATTTAAGCATGAATTGTGTAGAAAAACTTGGGGTTTGAGGGAAAAACCTAAAAATTATATTCTTGGAATTTGACCACGATATTGAGTATGGAAATTAGTGAAAATTATATATATGAGTTCCTAAGGTCATGGGTAATCTTTATCTTCGAAATTTTTTGGATTCCGGGCACGTGGGCCCGAGGGCGTTTTGGTCAACTTTTCGATCGGAGTTAGGAGTTGCTATAAATTATATTGTAATAAATATTTGAGCATATATTAATGGATTTGCATAACCGTTGGCTAGTTTTGGAGCGTGGTGCATCAAGAAGAGTCTCCGGAAGGGCGTGGAATGCCGATTATAGATCTTCGGAGCGAGGTGAGTCTCCTTTCTAACCTTATACGAGAAAATTGTCCCCATAAGTGAAATAATAGATTATGTGCTCCTATTTTTGGGGTCTACGTACGCACGAGGTGACGAGAGTCTGTGGTTAGCTACTATTATGCTATTATCCGGTTAGTTAGGACCCAAAAGCATGTTATACTTGGATTGTTAATGAACCCATTGATAGCTTGAATTGCTTAAATCATATTGAATTAGTAAGTGAATTTCTAAAAGGATTAAACTTTATTTCTTAAAATTTGTTATAGGAGAATTGGTTTTATTTGGATAAATATTCCCTGATAAGTTTTTAATTGACTGATTGAGAATATATCCCTATGTGTACCTGCGTCGCATGCATGATTCACGAGTAGGGTATGTGTTTATTTATGGAACAGGCTGAACGCCTCAGCAGATTAAATAGATGCATCTATGTTTCGTGCCGTTCGACTCTCGACAGTGCACAATTTACATTTATGTTGGAGCGAGTTGTCGACCTCGGCATGATTTGCGCATGATATATATATATTGTTTCCTGAGAATTTTAAATGTTGATATTTCCTTTCATGGCTTGATATAAATTGATAAGATAATGAAAAGTAAACCTTGAAAATCATTTATTATTTGTTAAAGGTGTTTACCTGTTTTCCCGCTTTGTGAGATAGAACTACTATACAAATCCATGATTTTCTCACACTTTTAGTATATTATTATTGTACCTCTAGCAAGTATTAAAGTCGGCCATCTCATCTCTACTTCTTCGAGATTAGGTGGGATACTCATTGAGTACACGTTGTTTACGTACTCATACTATACTTCTATGTATTTTTGTTGCACAGGTATATGTAACTCTAGTGGCCTACTGAGCGCAGCAGCACGTATGATTCTGAGACTAGGTGAGCTGCATCATTCGAGACGGCCGCAGCTAGAGTAGTCCTTTTCAGTGTACTGTATTTACTTTCTGTCCACTATATTTTGGATGGATGTTGTATTTTATTTTCTTGTCAGTAGATGCTCATGCACTTGTGACACTGGGTTCTAGGATGGTTTAAAGTATTGTATTAACTGCTTATCATTTAAATTTGATTTGAGACCATATTCTTTAAAATTGCTAAATTTGAAGGAAAATCCTAGATTTCAAAAGTATTAAAACGAGATTTTGATTAAGTAATTTGGTTGGCTTTCTTGACAGCAGTGTCCGGCACTACCACGACCCTTAGTGGATTTTGGGTCGTGACAAGAGAGGTACAACCTACTTGTATGGAGGCACTACATATACAACCTACATTTGCCGTTGCATGGTCCAATTTTGCTAGCCTCTTCATGGATACAAGTGATCTTAGCAGGCATTATAATACTACAAGGTATGGAATACCTTAAATCATTTTGCATATTACGTTATCCAGATTTTTGGATTTGTTTTGGTATTAAGTTTACCCACTATTTTTGTGATTCAACCTTCTCATAGCTAGGAAGCCTTCAAGCTAAAACAAAATTTTATAGATGCATATTTGAACATGGGAAACGTGTATAAGGTAACACCTTCTGCTTTGTGCTAATATGGTCTATGGTGCAAGTGTCGTGGTAAGAATATGGGACATATGTGTTTCTGCCTTGCATTTTCCAGGCTCTGGGAATGCCACAGGAGGCCATTATGTGTTACCAGCATGCTCTCCTTATGCGACCAGACTATGCAATGGCTTTTGGTAAGTGTTCCTTTCTTGGTCTTAGCTTCATATCAATTGCTATGAAGTTGCTTAGGGTGAAGTTCATTTGCACAGTACTTGTCACGACCCCAGTTCACCCTCCATGAACATGTCGTGATGGCACCTAGTCCCTATGACTAGGTAAGCCTAACAATGCGGTAGATAAGCCAAATTGCGGAAGAAAGTAATTAAACTGAACTAGTGAAATAAATCAGTATTTAAGGTGCCGCCCGGCACATACAGCAACAAGTCTCAAAGCTAACAAATATTCCCAAAACCCGGAATCTCACAAATCACAAGCTAAGGGATACATAAGAGGCTCTGGCTCAAGAATGTCTATACAAAGGAGAAATACTGAAAGAACTATACTTATTACAGAAAGTTGAAAAGGGACTCCTCGGTCTGCGGACGTAGCAGATATACCTCGAAGTCCCTACCGATACGCCTCCTTCCAAGGATGACAGAACTGAATGGGAGTACCTTTTCCTGCACAACAAAAGTGTGAAGAAGAGTAGCATGAGCACACCACAGCGGTGCCCAGTAAGTACCAAGACTAACCTCGATGGGGTAGTGACGAGGTACAGTCAAGGCACCTACCGGTGAAATAAATAGTATAATCATGGTAGATAACGAAACGATATATAAATATGTAAAGTCTACATGGATAGTCAAAAATGCAACAGATAACAATAAAGGGAAAGGCAACAGTAACAACGAGAACATAATAAATGATGATACAAAATGACGGCAGAATAACAATCCAAATCCTAAGATCAAGACACCGCAAGGGCCGCTAGTCAACAACTCACATCCTCCAATGATGTTCACTTAAGGTCTTATTCAACTCTTACTACAATTTCACCATGTCTCGAACGAATCATAACTCACGGAAGCCCAGCATCTAGAATCTAGCACCTGGCATCCTATGCCCCATTAATCTCACGATCATGCTGACAACTAACTGGATAACTAGGGCCACTCTCACATATATAATGGATAACGAGGGCGTATCTCCACCCTTAGCAAAATCGGAAGGTATTCACCTCTAATGGGGAGAGTCCAACTATGGGTATGCTTGTACAAGTGTGTTTAAGAGCTAGTAAGTATAGGAGGTGGAACGGCAAGTACCCAAAATGTTTGCACACGGATAGAATCAACACAAACATCAGCTCAGAACAAAATAAGTTTAACAGGGGATCTCCCAGGACATCGTCCTGTAGTCCCAAACATAATATGTGTGCTAGGGATCTCTTGGTATCCCGAGGATCTCTTAGTATCCTCAATATATGTACTAGGGATCTCTTGGTATCCCGAGGATCTCTTGGTATCCTCAATATAAGTGTTGGGGATCTCTTGGTATCCCGAGGATCTCTTGGTAAGTGCTGGGGACCTCTTGGTATCCCGAGGATCTCTTGGTATCCTCAATATAAGTACTGGGGATCTCTTGGTATCCCGAGGATCTCTTGGTATCCTCAATATAAGTGCTGGGGATCTCTTGGTATCCCGAGGATCTCTTGGTAAGTGCTAGGGATCTCTTGGTATCCCGAGGATCTCTTGGTATCCTCAATATAAGTGATGGGGATCTCTTGGTATCCCGAGGATCTCTTGGTAAGTGCTGGGGACCTCTTGGTATANCGTGCCTTATCACTCTTCCTCACCCAAATAATAGAACAACAACATCCCGTCAAGGGAGTCAACAATAGAAGACAATCCCGGCAAGGGAATCCACAATAGAAATAATAAAATCCCGGCAAGGCAATCCACAATAGAAATGATAACTTCTCGGCAAGGAACCAACAATACATAAGAAGGGTCACGGAAAACCAAGAAACACGATAACCTCCACAAATAACAAGACATAATAAGTGCGTAATAGCTACACCGGTAACCACAACAGTTGGACAAGTAATATATTTGCACGAAGTCACAGATGAACTTACAATCAAGGAGTATCCAAACAATAAGGAAGTTAACATGAATCAAATAATTTCAATTAAGGAAATGTCAACTAATCATAAGATATCTAACTTCTTTCCAATTAAGACCAATTAATTACATGAGATATAACGCTTATGATTTCCAAATAAAGGTGAGTAGTTAGGACGGATAATATGACTGTACAAGGGTAATTGTCTTCAGTTAAACACGTAAAAGTCGATTAGGCAACAAGAATAATTCAAGAAGAGCAAATAAATTCCAAGTAAGACATGCAGAGGTGAAACTAGTAACAGAGAACTCAATCGTATCAATAACATCTTCATACTCGGTGATTATGAGGGTCTAAGAGCCTAAAAGGGACAATTTACCACAAATAAATCTGAGCACGCACTCGTCACCTCGCGTGCACGGAATACAATCAACAGAGAAGACTCAAATCCTAAGGGGAAGTCCCCCACACAAGGTTAGGCAAGATACTTACCTCAAACCGGCTAAAATTAACTAGTAACCACGTTCTTGCCACGAGTTCTCGACTCCAAATGGCCCAAGTCTATTCAATTAAATCACACATTATAATTAACATCTCAAGCAACTGATTCTATCATTAAGTTCAAAGCTAAAGCGCGAAATTAGGTAAAATAACCAAAACGCCCCTCAGGCCAACATCTCGGAACCGGATGAATTTAACATTTTCAGAAGTCTAACCATATAAGAATCTCCCAAATCGGAGGTCAAATGCCCCCTTAAAACCCCATGGTTAGGTCTAAGAACTTTCCTCCAATTTCATTCCAAAATCCGAAATTAAAGGTTTAATTTAAGATTAGATTAGTGGGTATTAGTAATAGAAGAGTAGAGAATCGTTACCCAATCGTTGCCTCTGAGTAACCCTAAAAAATTCCCTCAAATCTGAGCTCTCTAGCTTGAGTTTTGTTAAAAATGGCTAAGCCCTTGTTTTGAAATGTTTATATCTGCCCAGGCCTTTTGTTCATCGTGAACGCATAGATGGGCTCGCGTTCGCGGAGAAGAAAATGTAAGTGACTGAGGTTACCCTTCGCGATCGCGAAGGCAAGGATGCGAACGCGAAGGTCTGGGCTGGAGGCTTATGCGAACGCGACGGTAGGGGGACGTGAATGCGGTGAAGGGAAAGGCAGAGCTTCGCGAACGCGAGGCTCTAAACGCGAACGCGAAGAAGAAATTTCCAGGTGTCCAAGATAAGCCTTGGCAAACGCGATGGACAAATCATGAACGCGAAGAAGGAGTACCAGAAGCAGTAACAGCAGTTCAAAAATAGAGGAAAAATAACCCGTAGCCTATCCGAAACACACCCGATGCTCCCGTGGCCCCATCTAATCACACACACAATTCATATAACCTAATACGGACTCGCTCGAAGTTTCAAATCACATAAAACAACATCGAAACGACGGATCAAACCAAAAATCAAGCTTATGAACTTCCAAATCCTCAAAATACGCTTTTGACCAAAAACCCAACCAAACCACGTCCGAATGACCTGAAATTTTGCACACACACCCCAAATGACATGACGGAGCTACTGCAACTTCCAGAATTCCATTCCGACCCTCGGATCAAAAACTCACTATTGGACCGGAAACTTCAAAAATGCAAACTTCGGCATTTCAAGCCTAAATTAGCTACGGACCTCCAAAACACATTTCGAACATGCTCCCAACCCTGAAATCACCAAACAGAGCTAACGGAACCATCAGATTTCCATTTCGAGGTTGTCTTCACACTGTTCTGACTATGGACCACTTTTCAACACCTAAGTTCTCATTTAGAGACTAAGTGCCCCAAAACTCTCTGAAACTCAACACCGAATGTCCCAGCAAACCAAAATAGCAGAAATAAACTTAGAGAAAGCAGTTAATAGGGAATCAGGGCGTGAATTCTAAAAATGACCAATCGGGTCGTTACAGTACTTATCTGTATGTATAGATGTCTTTTCTTTTAGAAAATGTATTTGTTGACGTCTTTGCACAGAATAATCACATCATACTGCTTGCCTCCTTTTTTTCTCGTGGATAAATCATATTGCTTTCATCTGCACCGTTGCAGTCATTTTGTCAATTGGCTAAAACCATGAGTTTCCATTTTTCTGATGTAGTTGATGCTCTATTCTAATTGAGGTGAAGGATAAAGTAGCACGAAAATCATATAAGCTTGAAGCTACCTGAGGCCTCAATTCTGGGAAATGCAGTACCTTAGCTAAAAACTTTATTTCTAAGTATATACACCAGGTCAATCATTCTGCAACGAATATATGATCCTACTTTCATATGATGAACTCATTGCTTAATATTATTTTTGAGAATGTCATTTTGACGAACTGTGTTAGCACGAAGTACAAATGTGACGCCTTACTGAATTTTTATATTGCCTTTCACAGGTACTAAAGACAATCTTTTGAAATTAACATCAGGGACGTGAACCTTTCGTCTCATATGAAGGTTGAAAGCTACTATAACTTAGTAAGCATATGAAGTAAAAATCATGTCAATGAAGTAAGTATCTGCTTATGAGGAGACCAAATAGGCGAAGGGAAAACATGGAAGAAACATAATGCACTTACAAGACAATACAATGCAACATAAAGATAAGAAAACTACACAGAATTCATTCGTGATAATTAGTCTCAAACCAAAAAAAGAGTTAGATAAACACACCTTCACTTCATCGTACAAATTTTTCTCCGCAACTTATTTGGGGCTGGTTTTAGGTTTGCTTTCATGGATATTTACATGTCATTTTCCTGCTGTGTATGTAAGGCCCCGTGAAAGCCCTACTCAAAAACCCGGATCCCGTGGTGCCAAGTTAGGATCGTGTGTTAGAAATTAGTAAATATGCGCGGACCTTTTGGATTGAATGATGTATTAAAAAGTCAAGAATAAGTTTCCAGAATAAACGCGAGAAATGCGGTCCAGAATGCGATCGCATAATTGAAATGCGGACTGCATACCTGCCGCAGAGTGAGGCAGAATGTTGGATAAAATTGAAGTCAGAAATGCGGTCAAAATGCGGTCGCATAATCGAAATGCGGACCGCATACATGCCACAGAGTGAGGCAGAATGTTGGATAAAATTGAAGTCAGAAATGCAGTCGAAATGCGGTCGCATAATCAATAATGCGGACCGCATAGTCGTTCGATATTTTACTTTGAGTTTTGCGAAGGTCAGTTCTGCGGTGCACTTTTCGACCGCAGAACATGAATGCGGACCGCATTCTTACCGCAGACCGATTCAGAATGTTTAGTTTTTTGGGAGCATTCTGCGGTCCATTATGCAGACCGCATGTTAATTCTGCGGTCGCAGATGCGACCGCATAGTTGACTCAGGGCTCCAAATTTCTAATTTTTAACCCGACTTCCATATCGATATAACCGGTGTTCTAGCTCATTTTGAACATTCATCTGAGCAATTCTAGAGAGAGGAAGAGGTTTCTTAGAGAGGGAAAGTACCCCATCAAATTATTCCATAAGATTGAGCTAAATCATTGAAGAAAATCAAGGAAAGGCTCCTGAATCTTCATCCCAAGAGGTAAGGCTCCATCACCTCAGCTCATATTTGTATACTTAGCCATATGGGGTCATTAGGGAAGTAATTCATGGGTATGAGAATGAATCTCTTGCATGCATGCCACCATAGAGTATTGGAAAGTAGTAAAATTATAAAAAGGAGGCAATTGGAGGTATAACATGATAGAAATTCCTCACAAAAAGGGGCCTAAGATACAATGCACCTTTAGTGTTTGAGGATATGCTCGAGCCAAGCTAGAACTTCAGTTTCGTCTCTAATTCTCAATTTTTAATTCAAAATTTGTTGCTCAATAGATTGAATCACTAAGAGTTCCGGAAATTTGAAAAGAGTAAGGAACAACCTTATTGAGGTATGTATGGCTAAAACCCACTTCTATTAGAAATCGAGCTCCGTTGGTGCTTACGAACGTGTGGTAAGAGTTGAATTGGTTAATGTATTGAATGATTGCGAAATTAATTGATTTACATATATCTATACATGTTCGTGAAGGATGTGCCTCAATGTGAATAACGTGCCAATCTTGATAATTAGAGAATGATGAAAAGTATCATTATTTGGTGTGCCTTAATGTGAATAACGTGCCAATATTGATAATTAGAGAATGATGAAAAGTATAATTAATTGTTGAAATACTTGGGCTATAAGCCGACACAGAAACAAAGAATTATTTATGCTAGCTATGTGCTCACTATTTGTGATTGCAACTTGAAATATCCTTGATATACGTGTCTATGATCACAACTTATAAACTAGTATTGAAAAGGGACAATGATGTGATGATGGTGGCCATGAGTGCCCAGAAATTGTTATGATATGTATGGAATAAGGATTTGAAGGTGTTGACAAATGAGAATCGAGTAATGCCTCCAATGAGGTGACCTAGCCTATCGGGTCGTGATCGGACACCATGCCGCACACATGGTGGAAATGTGCTGATATTGAATCCCGTATAAGGGAAACGAAATATTGATTGAAAGTAATGCCTCCAATGAGGTGACCTAGCCGGTCGGGTCGTGACCGGACTCCGCTCGAGATGGCGGTGGTGATGAGAACAGTGGTGAACATGTGACAGAATTGCCTTAATCGGTGTTGTGAAAATTGTATGAAGAATTATATGAATTATTTCTTTGATTTGCCCGTATTATTTGCTTGTATCTATTTGACAGTTCTTTCTAGTAAAATGGTGTTTAGTTATACATACCAGTACAATTCAAATGTACTGATGCCCCTTTTGCCGGGGGCACTATATTCGTATTATGATTGTAGGTGGCTTCATAGCGGACAATACCGACCGTGTGCAGCGGAGCGTTCATCTACTCGAAGTCTCGGTGAGCCCCTTATTCTTCCATGGGGCTGCATGGTGTATCTTTTGTTATTACGGCTTTTCATTTTTGAGGTATAGCCGGGGCCTTGTTGCCGGCATAGTCATGCTTATCTATTGTATCTTTAGAGGCTCCAAAGACACTAGTGTGGGTTATGTATGGTTTTTTTTGGGAAGTCCCCTACATGTATATGTTGTAATCCTAAAACTTGTGATCTCCTTAAGTCGTAACTCTAATAGAATCCATGAAGCTAGCTTATGAACGACTAATTTTTATGATATAAAATGAACCAGTAATGTGGTATACACCGTGTATTACCGTTCAAATTAACCAAAGGCATGAGTTCCGCATTCATATTGAGTTGGGGTAGAAAGCGTTCGGTAAGGCTTGCTCAGTCGGGTTCACTTGATTGAGAGTCGGTCGCGCCTCCCGAGGTTGTGGCGTGACAGCGTATTGGAACAATTTAAGCTGTGTTCTAGGCTGATTTTTGAAACTTAAGGGGGGCTGTTTTGACTGACTTTTTAGGGTGAGTTTTGCGGCAGATTTTATAGCCGTATTTCGCTAGGTATTGGCTACTCTTGGTCCAGATTTATTGACTTTTTTCCAGTGATATCGGCAGCAGGTTTAAAGTTGGAATTTTTGGACTGTTTTTAGGTGAGAAAGTCGCAGCATTGCAGACTGTTTGATGCTGATTTTCTCAGCTTTTTAGAGTATTTTGCGGCAGTTTTAAGTTCCAGTTTAAAGTTGGTTTGTGTGGGTTTAAGGTGGAAGAAAAAGCTTGTGAAAAGGAACAATTTTTGTGCTCCTCAAACAGCGGTTTCTGCTGTGTTTTTACTTCTACAAATTGATGTTTTGAGTTATATTTTGCTTAGATTTTTCGATGTATGTTTCATGGAGTTTTCATTATTTTTTGTCATAACATCTCGAGGAATGATTCTTCTGACTCTCGAAAGATAATCAATATCTTTTTTGAGGTTTAAGAACTAAATGTGATACCTTTTGTGTTTGTACTCGAGTAAAAATTTATGCATTAGCATGTGAAATTATCCTTTTAAAGCCAAAGATTGAGATTACATTTCTCAAGTATGTTATAATAGCTATTAGAAATAACTATAAAGTTTTAAGAAGAAAAAAAAGAAAAAAATATATTAAAAAAAAATTTAACAATTCGCAAAGTGAGGCGCGTGATGCCCTCACTTCACTATTTCTTTTTATTTTGTGGCTGGCCTGGTCGCGTCTGCCATCGTGTCTAGACGCGGATTTAGACGAGCCCAGTGCTGGCCATTTTTTAAGTTTTTTTTCTTTCAATTTAGCCACTTTTGGCCCCCTTTTTTAATGATTTCTTCACTCCAGTCATTCCAATTTGCACAACCTCATTCCTGCAGCATTTATAAACATGTCAATATTTTCCCAATTCAAAATCAAACACGAAAAAAAATCTATATATATATTAAAACAAGTCGTCAAAGGGTCATCACTTGTTTCCTTACTCTTTCTGTACTTTCGAGGCCTTGAAAACCTCATTTAGGGTTGCCTCCATTTGCTTACGCAGTCCGAGCGCGTAGCCGGAAAGCTTAAATATGAATTCTGTGTGAAAAATGCTAAATTTTGATACTAATATGAATAAATTTGACTTCGGTCAATATTTTGGGTAAACGGATCCGGACCCGTGATCTGATGGTCCCGGTAGGTCCGTAGAAAAATACGGGACTCAGGCGTATACCCGGAATCGAATTCCGAGGTCTAGAGCCTGAGAAATGAAATTTTGTGTGAAGTTATTTTATGAAAATATCTAAGGGAATTTGAAATGAAATTTGATTAGAACGTATCGGTATCGGGCCCGTATTTTGGTTCTGGTGCCCGGTTCAAGTATTATATATGGTTTAAGCACTTTCTGTGAAGTTTGGTTGAAAATGGACGACGTATGATGTGTTTCAGACTTAAAATGGAAATTTGATATTTTAAGAAAACTTGGAAGAAATTATGAATTTTGAGGTTTAATTCGATTTATATGATGTTATTTTTGCGATTTGATCGAGCGGATAAGTCCGTATGATGTTTTTGAGGTTGTGTGCATATTTGGTTTGGAGCCCCGAGGGCTCGGGTGAGTTTTGGATTGCCGTCGGAGTGCATTTTTAAGTTAGGAAAATCTGGTATGAACATGCCTGCAGGCTTCGCACTGGTTTGCAAATGCGAAGGCTGGTTCGCAAATGCGAAACCATCCCAGGCCTGACAATGATCACAAATGCGAGGTTTTACATCGCAAATGCGAAGGTCTCCTTTTTCTTCTATATTCGCAAATGCGACAGTGGGCTCGCAAAAGCGAAGTGTTGGCCCTCGCAAATGCGATGGAAGTGTCGCAAATGCAAAACCTTTCATTTGGGCCTAAGTTCACAAATGCGAACTATTGTTCGCAATTCCCACAAATGGTCGGGGTTTGCAATTGCGAACCCCAGTTCGCAATTCCCATATCTGCAACCCAGCAATTTTCATACTTAGTCGTTTTTGAGTCATTTTTCACCTTATTTTCAAAACACAACTCTTTTGGGTGATTTTTCAAGAACAAGTTTCATTCCAAATCATTTATAAGTCGATGTTTACTCAATTCTTTCAATCATTAACATCATTTAACATGTTTTTCACTTAAAATCAATAATTTTCATGGGTGAAATGGGGGTTTTGGGAGAACCTATATTTTCTATGAATTGGGGATCTGGATCTCAATTTGAGGTCCGATTTCAAAACAAATTACATATTTGAGTTCGTGGGGGAATGAGTAACCGGGTTTTGGTTTGAACCTGGGGTTTTGACCACGTGGGCGCGGGGGCAATTTTGGAATTTTTGGGAAAAATTTTGGAAATTCATTTTTATGCATTCAAATTGATTTATTTAGTGTTTATTAAAGTAATTGAGCAATTTGTGACTAGATTCGAGCGGATTGGAGGTGGAATCGCAGGGTAAAGCGATAGTTGAGGTTTGAGTGGAATTCAAGGCATCGAGGTAAGTGTTTGGTTTAATCCTAGCTTGAGGGAATAGGAGTTGAATTTTGTTTGCTACTTGCTAATTGATCGAGTACGATGTATAGGCATGGTGACGAGTATCTATACATTGGTATCTATCATGACCGTGAGTCCTTATTTGAGGATAGTTGGTTGTTGTTATGCTTTTCATGTTTAATTGATGACTTCTATATGTTGTAAAGGCCTTGTGATAGAAATTGTGATCTTGGAACTTCGTGGAGCATTGGCTCGGTTTAGAAATATAAATTGAGAAGGTATATGGGATAAGTAACTCCGTGGAGTTTGGATCAAGTGATAATGTGAACCATGAGGTGAAAACGAAAGAAAGAGAAGAGTTAATAATTTATTCCATTGCCGGGACGTTATTTGTTTGATTGTGTACCCTTGCCGGGACTTCTATTCTTGTTTTATTACTTCCCTTATCCTTGTTTGTGATTATTGCATTGGTCGAGGAAGAGTGTTAAAGTACGATGGGTGATGCTGTGCATTGAATGACATTGGTGGATCGGGTTGCACGTCGCAACAATGATAAACGATATGGATTGGGTTGCACGCCGCAACAATGATAAGAAATGAGGATTGGGTTGCACGCCGCAACAATGATAAATGATATGGATCGGGTTGCATGCCGCAACAACTATATATATGGATCGGGTTGCACGCCGTAACAGTGTTGTTATATATTGGGATCAGGTTGTGTGCCGCAACAATTAGTGATACAAGTGTGTTTATTTGGGTACTTGTTTCTTGTCCGCTGTAAATTTCATGCTACCCTTAGATTGTTATTTTGGATTTACTATTAATATTATTCTCTCCCCACGACATGCTCCCCCCTCCCATAATGTTTACTTGCCTTGTATTTTTGATTCTGTTGTATATATATAATTGTACAGGTTTATGTGGTGGTCCAGTCTAGCCTCGTCACTACTTCGCTGGGGTTAGGCTAGACACTTACCAGCACATAGGGTCGGTTGTGCTGATGCTACACTCTGTGCTATTTGCACATGTTTAGGTTTCGAGCGGCAGCAACAGCAGTATTAGTACGGGAGTAGGCCTTCAGTCTAGTAAGACCCGAGGTGGCCTTGCAGGCATCCGCAGGCCCGGCGTCTCCCTTATTTTATCTTTTTAGTCTGTTGCCTCCTTGTATTCGAGACAAAAAACTTATGTATTCTTTCAGACATTTGTATTTAGTATTTCTTAGCAGTTCATGAGTATTGTGACACCAGTCTTAGGTAGAGGCTTATATTGACTATTCCACATTTTGATTCAGCATCTATAATTAAGACTTCCATTGTTGTTCTAATTCATTGTTTTTATATTGTTGCCATAAATTGTTAAAAAGGGGCTATGTTGTAAATGAAAGGTAACTAAGTTTGGCTTGCCTAACGTCTATGAGTAGGCGCCATCACGACTTCCGAGGGTGGAAAATTCGGGTCGTGATAAGTTGGTATTAGAGCACTAGGTTACATAGGTCTCACATCGGACAAACTTGGTAGAGTTTGAGGGATCGGTACGAAGACATCTGTATTTATCCCCCAGAGGCTACGGAGTTAGGAAAAGTTTCACATTTGTTCTTTCTTGTCGTGCGGTTCTGTTTCTCATTGCTAATTGAATTTCTACTCTATTCTTTCGTAGATGGAGAAAACACGCGCTTCCTCATCTACTGATCAGCAGTCCGAGCCCCAGGCAGCTCCCGCTAGGGGCAGAGGATGAGGCAGTGCTAGAGGCCGAGGTGGGGGCAGAGCTCAACCCCGAGCAGCCGATCTAGAGGCGGAGCCTCAGGTTGACTTTGACGAGGGGTTCCGGCCCTAGCCGCAGCAGTTCCGGTGGGCCCAGCTCAGGTCCCAGAGGGGTTTATTGCTACCCCAATTCTTCTGGACGCTCTAGTCCGATTGGTAGGCCTCATAAAGAGTGTCACCCGAGCAGGATTTCTTCCTGTAGCACCAGCCACTTCTCAGGTGGAGGAGTAGCTCAGACTCCTGCTGCACGTACTCCGGAGTAGGTAGCTCCACAGGGTCAGATTCTAGTGGTTTAGCCAGCTATGGCAGTTTAGCCGGGGGTAGTTGCTCAGACCGGCGATGGCGTGGCTATGTCTGCATATGCTTTGTGGAGGTTGGGTAGGTTTACCAAGCTCTTCACTACTACATTTAGCGGTGCTTCTTCTGAGGACCCCCAGGATTTCTTATATAGCTGCCACGAGGTTCTTTAGAACATGGGCATTGTTGAGTCTAATGGAGTTGATTTTGCTGCATTTCGCCTATCTAGATCTGCCAAGACTTGGTGGAGGGATTTCTGTTTAGCTAGACCAGCAGGGTCCCCATTTTTGACTTGGGATTAGTTTTCAGAGTTATTCTTGTAGAAGTTTCTCCCCGCTACTCAGAGGGATGCTTATCGAAGGTAGTTTGAGCGCCTCCAGTAGGGTTCTATGACGGTCACTCAGTATGAGAACAGGTTTATTGATCTAGCTCGCCATGCTCTTGTTATACTTCCCACTGAGAGGGAGAGGGTGAGGAGATTTATTGATGGGTTGGTTCAGCCGATTCGTCTCCAGATGGCTAGGTATACTGGTAGTGAGATCACCTTTCAGGAGGCGGCCAATATGGCCCGCCGAGTTGAGATGGTCCTGTCACAGGGGGGTGGTCACGGGGGATACAAGAGAGCCCGTCATTCTGATAGATTCAGTGGTACCTCTTCTGGAGGTAGAGATTCATATGGTAGAGGCCATCCTCCTAGGCCCTTTCAGTCAGCTCTTCAGGTTTCTCACGGTACATCAGGTGGCCGTGGTTCTCAGGAACACTATTGTGATCAGCAGTCATTCAGTGCACCGCCAGCTCCTATCATCGCACCGCCACTTTAGAGTTTCTGTGGAGGTCATTTAGGTCGCCAGGGCCAGCCACAATTTTCTCAACCACAATGTTCGGAGGGATGTTATTAGTGCTGTGAGTATGGTCACATTAGGAGGGCTTGCTCGAGATTGAGGGGTACTCAGTCGCAGCAGCAGGGTCCCTGTCCTATGATTCCAGTGCTAGGTGCCCCACAGCCAGCCAAAGGTGGAGGTAGAGGCTATAGAGGTGGAGGTAGAGGTCATAGAGGTGGAGCTCAGACCGCCAGGGGTGGAGTTCAGCTAGCAACAGATCGACCTAGGGATAAAACTCAAGGTAGTGGGGCCCAGCCCCATTGTTATGCTCTTCAGGCTATGCCCGAGGCTGAGGCTTTAGATGCAGTCATCACAGGTATGGTTCTGATTTGTGATCGAGATGCTTCGGTACTATTTGATCCAGGGTCTACGCATTCATATGTTTCATCTTATTTCGCACTATGCTTGGTCATGCCTAGTGATGCTTTGGGTATTCCTGTATATGTGTCTACACCGGTGGGTAACTCTATCGTGGTCGACCGAGTCCATCGTTCGTGTGTTGTAGTGATTGGGGGTGTAGAGACCCGTGTAGACTTGTTACTCTTAGATATGGTTGACTTTGATATCATACTGGGAATGGATTGGCTATCACCCTATCACGCTAGCTTGGACTGCCATGCCAAGACTGTGACCTTAGCTTTGCCAGATATGCCTCGTTTAGAGTGAAGAGGCACTCCAGGTCACTCTACCCGCAACGTCATTTCGTATGTGAAGGCTCAACGCATGGTCGAGAAGGGGTGTCTGGCCTATTTGGCCTATGTTTGTGATTCCAGTGCTGAGGTCCCTCCTACAGATTTTGTGCCTATTGTCCGGGAGTTTCCAGATGTTTTCCCTTCAGACCTGCCGGGTATACCCGACAGGAATATTGATTTTTGTATTGATTTGGCTCCGGGCACCCAGGTCATTTCTATCCTGCCATATCGTATGGCCCCGTCGGAGCTGAAGGAGTTAAAGGACTAGTTGCAAGATTTGCTAGAGAAGGGGTTCACTAGACCCAGTGTTTCACCTTGGGGTGCGCCAGTGTTATTTGTCAAGAAGAAGGACAGATCGATATGGATGTTCATAGATTACCGTCAATTGAACAAGGTAACGATTAAGAATAAGTATCCATTACCGAGGATTGATAATTTGTTAGACCAGATTTAGGCTGCCAGGTATTTTTCAAGATTGAATTGAGATCTGGCTACCATCAATTGAGGATTAGGGCATCCGATGTCCGTAAGATAGCTTTCCGTACTCGGTATGGGCATTATGAGTTCTTTGTCATGTCATTTGGGTTGACCAATGCCACAACAGCATTCATGGAGTTGATAAACCAAGTGTTCAAGCCATATTTGGAAATGTTCATGATAGTCTTTATTGATGATATTTTGGTGTACTCTTGCAGCCAGGAGGAGTACGAGCAGCACCTTAGAGTGATTCTTCAGACTTTGAGGGATAGTCAGTTATATGCCAAGTTCTCCAAGTATGAGTTCTGGCTGGGTTCAGTAGCATTTCTAGGTCACGTTGTATCAGCAGAGGGTATTCAAGTGGACCCGAAGAAGATCGAGACAGTCAAGAACTGGCCTAGACCAGCATCAGCTACAGAGATTCGGAGTTTCTTGGGATTGGCAGGATACTACCGTCGGCTTGTGGAGGGGATTTCATCTATTGCAGCCCCGATAACCAGGTTGACCCAGAAGGGTGCCTAGTTCAGATGGTCGAACGAGTGTGAGGCGAGCTTTCAGAAGCTCAAGACAGCTCTGACTACGACACCGGTGTTGGTTTTGCCCACAGGATCAGGGCATTATACAGTCTATTGTGATGCTTCCCGTATTGGGCTTGGTGCAGTGTTGATGCGGGGTGGCAAGGTTATTGCCTATGCTTTGAGACCGTTGAAGATTCATGAGAAGAACTATTTAGTGCATGATTTAGAGTTGGAAGCTATTGTTCACGCCTTGAATATTTGGAGGCACTATTTGTATTGCGTAACATGTGAGGTGTTCACTGACCACAAGAGTCTTCAGTACTTGTTCAAGCAAAAAGAATTGAATTTGAGGCAGAGAAGGTGGTTGGAGTTGTTGAAAGACTATAATGTCACCATTTTATATCACCCGGGGAAGGCCAATGTGGTGGCCGATGCTTTGAGTAGGAAGTCAACCAGTATGGGCAGTCTTGCTTATATTCCAGTCAATTAGAGGCCGTTTGCTTTGGATGTTCAGGCTTTGGCCAATCAGTTTGTGAGACTAGATTTTTCTGAGCCCAGTCGTGTGTTGGCTTGCACGGTCACTCGTTCTTCATTATTGGAGTGTATCTGTGATCAGCAATTTGATGACCCCCATTTATGTGTCTTTAGAGACACGGTGCAGCGCGGAGGCGCCATGCATATTACTTTAGATACGGATGGAGTTTTGAGATTGCAGGGGAAAATTTGTGTTGCCAATGTGGATGGACTTCGAGAGTTGATCTTAGAGGAGGCCCATAGTTCCGGTACTCTATTCATCCAGGCGCTGTGAAGATGTATCAGGATTTGCGATAGCATTATTGGTGGCGTAGAATGAAGAAGGATATTGTAGCATATGTGGCTCGTTGTTTAAACTATCAGCAGGTTAAGTACGAGCATCAGAGGCCTGGTGGTTTGTTTCAGAGGATTGAGCTTCCCGAGTGGAAGTGGGAGAGGATCACTATGGACTTCGTTACCGGACTTCCGTTGACTCGGAAGAAGTTTGATGCGGTTTGGATCATTAATAGATAGGCCGACCAAGTCAGTGCATTTCATTCATGTGGCAGTGTCCTATTCATCCGAGAGATTAGCTGAGATTTATATCCGGGAGATTGTTCGCCTTCATGGTGTGCCGATATCTATCATTTCGGACCGAGGTATGCAGTTTACCTCGCGCTTCTGGAGAGCAGTTCAGCGGGAGTTCGGCACACGGGATGAGTTGAGCACAACATTTCATCCCCAGATGGTCGGTCAGTCCGAGCGGGCTATTCAGATTTTGGAGGATATGCTTCGAGCTTGTGTTATTGATTTTGGAGGTTCGTGGGATCAGTTCTTGCCTTTAGCGGAGTTTGCCTACAACAACAGCTACCAGTCGAGCATCCAAATGGCTCCTTACGAGGCCTTATATGGTAGGCGGTGTCGGTCTCTGGTTGGATGGTTTGAGCCGGGAGAGGCTCGATTGATATGTACGGATTTGGTTCAAGAAGCCTTGGACAAGGTCAAGATCATTCAGGATAGGCTTCGTTCGGCTCAGTCTAGGTAAAAGTGCTATGTAGATCATAAGGTTCGAGATATAGCTTTCATGGTTGGTGAGCGGGTATTGCTCCGAGTGTCGCCTATGAAGGGCATGATGAGATTTGGGAAGAAGGGCAAGCTTAGCCCTAGATTTATTGGTCCGTTTGAGATTCTCGATCGAGTGGGAGAGGTGGCTTATAGACTTGCATTGCCGCCTAACTTATTAGCCGTGCATCCAGTTTTTCATGTATCCATGCTTCGGAGGTATCACGGCGATCCAGCCCACGTGTTAGATTTCAGCACTGTCCAGTTAGACCAAGACTTGTCTTATGAGGAGGAGCCGGTAGCTATTCTAGACCGGCAGCTTCGTCAGTTGAGATCCAAGAGTTTTCCTTTTGTTCGTGTTCAGTGGAGAGGTTAGCCCCCTGAGGCATCGACCTGGGAGTCCGAGTCTGATATGCGGAGCCGTTATCCTCATCTTTTCCTCGACTCAGGTACTTCTTTCTTTTGTCCGTTTGAGGACGAACGGTTGTTTTAGAGGTGGAGAACGTGATGACCCAAAGGGTCACACTTGTTTCCTTACTATTTATGTTCTTCCGAGGCCTTGAAAACCTCATTTAGGGTTGCCTCGATTTGTGTGCATAGTCTGTGCGTGTAGCCGGAAAGCTTAAATATGAATTATGTGTGAAAAATGCTAAATTTTGATATTAATATGAATAAATTTGACTTTGGTCAATATTTTGGGTAAACAGACTTGGACCCGTAATTTGACGGTCCCGGTGGGTCTGTAGAAAAATACGGGACTCGAGCGTATGCCCGGAATCGAATTCCGAGGTCTAGAGCCCGAGAAATAAATTTTTGTGTGAAATTATTTTTTGAAAATATCTAAGGGAATTTGAAATGAAATTTTATTAGAACGTATCGGTATCGGGCTGGTATTTTGGTTCCGGCTACCGGTACAAGTGTTATATATGATTTAAGCGCTTTCTGCGAAGTTTGGTTGAAAACGGGCGATGTATGATGTGTTTCGGACTTAAAATGGAAATTTGATGTTTTGAGAAAACTTGGAAGAAATTATGAATTTTGAGATTTAATTCGATGTATATGATGTTATTTTGGTGATTTGATCGCGCAAATAAGTTCGTATGATGTTTTTGAGGTTGTGTGCATTTTTGTTTTGGAGCCATGAGGGCTCGGGTGAGTTTTGGATTGGCGTTAGAGTGCATTTTTAACTTAGGAAAAATCTGATATGAACCGGCCTGCATGCTTCGCATTCGTAAATGCGAACTCGCAAATGTGAAGGCTGGTTCGCAAATGCGAAACCAGCCCAGGCCTGACAATGATCGCAAATGCGAGATTTTCTTTCGCAAATGCGAAGGTCTCGTTTTTCTTCTGTGTTCGCAAATGCGACAGTGGGCTTACAAAAAGCGAAGTGTTGGCCCTCGCAAATGCGATGGAAATGTCGCAAATGCAAAACCTTTCATCTGGGCCTGAGTTTGCAAATGCGAACTATTGCTCGCAATTCCCACAAATGGTCCGGGTTCGCAATTGCGAACCCCAGTTCGCAATTCCCAAATCTGCAGCCCAGCAATTTTCATACTTAGTCGTTTTTTAGTCATTTTTCACCCCATTTTCAAAACACAACTCCTTTGGCGATTTTTCAAGAACAATTTTCATTCCAAATCATTTGTAAGTCGATGTTTACTCAATTCTTTCAATCATTAATATCATTTAACATGTTTTTCACTTAAAATCAATGATTTTCATGGGTGAAATTTGGGGTTTTGGGAGAACCTATGTTTTCTATGAATTGGGGATTAGGACCTCAATTTGAGGTCCGATTTCAAAACAAATTACATATTTGAGTTTGTGGGGGAATGAGTAACCGGGGTTTGGTTTGAACCTGGGGTTTTGACCATGTGGGCCCGGGGCAATTTTGGAATTTTTGGAAAAAACTTGGAAAATTTATTTTTATGCATTCAAATTGATTCATTTAGTGTTTATTAAAGTAATTGAGCAATTTGTGACTAGATTCGAGCGGATTGGAGGTGGAATCGCGGGGTAAAGCGATAGTTGAGGTTTGAGTGGAATTCAAGGCATCGATGTAAGTGTTTGGTTTAACCCTAGCATGAGGGAATAGGAGTTGAGTTTTGTTTGCTACTTGGTAATTGATCGAGTACGATGTATAGGCATGGTGACGAGTATCTATACATTGGTATCTAGCATGACCGTGAGTCCTTATTTGCAGATAGTTGGTTGTTGTTATGCTTTTCATGTTTAATTGATAACTTCTATATGTTGTAAAGGCCTTGTGATAGAAATTGTGATCTTGGAACTTCGTGGAGCATTGGCTCGATTTAGAAATATAAATTGTGAAGGTATATGGGATAAGTAACTTCATGGAGTTTGGCTCAAGTGATAATGTGAACCATGAGTTGAAAACGAAAGAAAGAGAAGAGTTAATGATTTATTCCCTTGCCGGGACGTTATTTGTTTGATTCTGTACCCTTGCCGGGACTTCTATTCTTGTTTTATTACTTCCCTTGTACTTGTTTGTGATTCTTGCATTGGGCGAGGAATAGTGTTAAATCACGATGGGTGATGATGTGCATTGAATGACATTGGTGGATCGGGTTGCACAACGCAACAATGATAAACGATATGGATCGGGTTGCACGGCGCAACAATGATAAGAAATGTGGATCGGGTTGCACGCCGTAACAATGATAAATGATATAGATCAGGTTGCACGCCGCAACAACGATATATATGGATCGGGTTGCATGCCGTAACAGCGTTGTTATATATTGGGATCGGGTTGCGCGCCGCAATAATTAGTGATACAAGTGTGTTTATTTGGGTACTTATTTGTTGTCAGCTGTAAATTTCAAGCTACCCTTAGATTGTTATTCTGGATTTACTATTAATATTGTTATCTCCCCACGGCATGCTTACGCCTCCCATAATGTTTACTTGCCTTGTATTTTCGATTCCACTGTATATATATAATTGTACAGGTTTATGTGGTGGTCCAGTCTAGCCTTGTCACTACTTCGCCGGGGTTAGGCTAGACACTTACCAGCACATGGGGTTGGTTGTGATGATGCTACACTCTGTGCTATTTGCACAGGTCCAAGTTTCGAGCAGTAGCAGAAGTATTAGTATGTGAGTAGGCCTTCAATCCAGTGAGACCCGAGGTAGCTTTGCAGGCGTCCGCAGGCCCGTCGTCTCCCTTGTTATCTCTTTTTAGTCTGTTGCCTCCTTGTATTCGAGAAAAATAGCTTATGTGTTCTTTCAGATATTTGTATTTAGTATTTCTTAGCATTCGTGAGTATTGTGACACCAGTTTTGGGTAGAGGCTTATATTGACTATTCCGCATTTTGATTCAACATCTATAATTAAGACTTCCGCTATTGTTCAAATTCGTTATTTTTATATTGTTGCCATAAATTATTAAAAAGGGGCTATGTTGTAAACGAAAGGTAACTAAGTTTGTCTTGCCTAGCTTGTACGAGTAGGCGCCATCACAACTCCCGAGGGTGGGAAATCCAGATCGTGACACTTAGTATTTAGAACTATAGCAACATAAGTTTAGAATAATCGGATTAAGATCAAGTTTATTCTTTGGATCATTAAGTTTTTTTGGTAGATTAATCTATATATATATATTAATATTATTCTCTATAGCAACATAAAGAATAGGAAAAACTTGAGCTTAGAATAATCGGATTAAAATTTGCTTTTCTCAAAGTATATACAATGAGTGAATATGCTTTTGGATTGCTTGATGCCGTAATTAATTTTTAGCTTATAGTATTTTAGGAGCTTCTCTATTTCACATAAATATTTTTCAGAAGGTCAATTAATAAAAAGAAATAATTAGCATCAATTTATTAATTAGACCGTTTTCTCCAAGATGACCAATATTGGCGAAGGCAAGTAAGGGTAAAGAAAGTAATATATCTAACTTTTTATCCATTTTTTGTATTTATTAACAAGTTTGAGAATTTTTTCAAAATAATTTATCCGTTAAAATATTTTATTTTCTATAAATTTTCTAAATTACAGTCCTTCCTTTTTAGTCAAAATTGCACAGGCCAGCTAGCATGACATTTCTTGCAAGATTTTCTTCACAATATAAAGAATACATGGAGCTTTAGGTTAATTTAATTTTATATAAAAGTAAATTTCGTTGCTTGCTACATGCAAATAAAGTAGTTTATAATGCAGTATAGTATAATTAGGACTGCAAGAAACAGTTTCTTAGAAGCTCCTACAATATTTTTCGTGCATCGCGCGGGTAGGTATACTAGTTTGTATCTAATATAATAAAATATTTATAGTTATAAATACTATAGAATTAGTTACACTAAATTCACTCGGAAAATATTGCATTCAGCTATATATTATATCAATGTAGTAATACCTTTTTCATCATTTGAACATATATTGCATTAGTTTTACCTTCATTGCTATTTTTTAATAATTTGTATACATTTTATATTGATTAACGTAATGCAAAACGCACGTACACTAAAACTAGTAGTGTAAAAGAATATCACCCGATGTATACAGTCGAAATTAGGTGTGCCCGATTTCTTAGGCTCGAGGGATCTCTTCGAGAATAAGTTCAAAATGCACCGGGATCGAGTTCGATGGCAGAGTGCAAGACTTGAAGATCGAAGTGCTCGATAAACATCGAGGCCAAATATGACCAACCTCGAGATAATACTGTTATGGTTTTATAATAGAAAAAGCGAGATTCCCGCAGTGGCCTAAGATCATGGTGTAAATTCCAGAACGAATTTGTACTAGGCGGTTAGACAGATGTCCAATAAGATTCCCTGTTAAATATAGAAATGTACCTTATTTAGCTCCTCTATTATATAAAGGGGAATTCAATCATTTGTAAGGCATCAATCGTTTACAATAGGAATATATATTCTTCTCTTTCTTGCTTGCTATTCATCAAAATCGTCTTATTATTTCATTGTTCTTACTAACTTACCCCGAGGTCACACCAACTCGAGGTCAAGACTTGACTTACACACTGTTTTGATTTATTTTACTCTATAATTTATACATTTGATTCCTTGTTTATCAATTAATATTGGATTAAATTACATATCTTTAAAACCACAATACAAGTTTAATTGTTACTCAAATTTTAGGGTAAACAGTTTAGCGCCCACCGTGGGGCTAAGGAATATAGTCATTGTTTCAATACTGATTCTGTAACACATATTATTTTCACACTTGTTCTTATAAATAATTTTTGTTCTCAGGTTAAAACATGTCAAACTCGCAAAACGCACCCGTACATGGAGATGGTGGTCTTGGATTTCACGGGGAAAATGATAATGTAGTTGCTCCAGGAGCCGGTGTACCACCAATTAACCCTAGGGAAGTGCAGTTGTCTATCCAGTCGATGTTAGTTCACATATTGCTTTGAACGCAGACTTAGGCGCAGATCCCGGAGGAAGTGTATGCAGGAAAAGTCAATTTGGTGGCCAAGGAACATAGGGTGTAGGAGGCAGGGGAGTTAGTATCCAAGTAATATTCGAGATGCTATAGGCTCAACATGCCGCTATTGCTCAGCTTTAGAGTCAACATAGAACTCCGAGTGTGGTCGAGCTGAAAATCACTCGCCGTACCGAGCCAGTACCGAAAAGGACGAGCAGTAACGGATTAGGGATTGATCCTACAATTATAAAAATGCTCGAGGAGCTCACTAAAAGAATCGATTCGGGAGAAAAGAAGATCAAAGATAATGACAAAAAGGTGGAAACAACTCCCGAGTTGATCAGATATCAGGGACACCCCCGATCTTAAAGGGTTTGGATTCAAAAAAAGTTTGTGCAAAAGCCCTTTCCTGAGAATGCATCCCCAAAGCCCATTCCAAAGAAGTTCTGTATGCCAGATATACCTAAATACAATTGGACCACCTATCCTAATGAATATATCACTATGTAAATGTGCAGGATAAAAGGAAATAACTTAGAAGACGATGAGATCGAGTTCGTTTTGTTGAAAAAATTTAGGGAAACTCTATTAAAGGGAGTAATGATTTGGTATCACAACTTGCCACCGAATTCCATCGATTCATTTGCCATGTTAGTTAATTCTTTTGTAAAGGCACACGCCAGGGCCATAAAAGTCGCAACGAGAAAATCAAACGTTTTCAAGATAAGACAAAGGGTTAACGAAATGCTAGGGCATTTGTGTCCCGATTTCATGGAGTGGATTGAGTTACCACCGGTCACATATGATTGGGCCATTCAAGCTTTCACATAGGGATTGAATGAGTGGATTTCGATAGCGTCACAACAATTGAAGCAAAATCTGATCGAATATCCAGCTATAACTTGGGAGGTGTGAACAATCGATATCAATCGAAGATCATAGTCAAGGACGACCAGTTGGGAGCCCCTTCGGGTTCGGTTCATCCAACTAGATTGGTGGTTAAAGCCATGAGGGATACCGATAGGGAACTAAGGTTGAATACAGAACTATCTCAACCATATATCGCAGATTGGAGAAATAATGGTTCGGGGCGCAATCCTCCTTGGAATGATCGAAGAAATGATTGAGGGAAAAATTCTCGGGGACTTATGAGTAAGAGTGGTTTTGATAAACATGTTGATCCCGTAGAAGCACCTCGGTAATCAGAGTACAATTTCAGTTTCGATACATCGGGGATTGTATCAGCTATCAGAAGGATCAAGACACTAGGTGGCACGGACTATACAAAGCGATACTTATCAAAAGAACCCAAACTTGATGTGTATATATCATGGCACACATGTCCATAGGACGGAAGACTGTAGACAGCTGAGGGAGGAGATAGCTTGATTGTTCTACAAAGGCCACCTTCGGGAGTTCCTCAGTGATCGAGCTAAGAATAACTTCAAAGAAAGAGACGTCAACAAAAATAATGAGCAGGAAGAACCGCAGCATGTCATTCATATGATCGTTGGCGGAGCCGATGTTCCACAAGGGCATATATTCAAACGTACCAGGGTGTCGATCAACAGAGAAAAGCGAACTCAGGGTTATATGCCCGAAGATATCCTATCATTTAATGACGAAGAAGCGGAAGGCATTTCTCAATCACACAATGACACCCTGGTAATTTCTATTTTGTTAAATAAAATTCAAGTTAAACGTGTGGATCCAGGTAGCTCAGTAAACATAACCAGATCGAGGGTCATAGTAGGTCGGCCTGCAGGACCAAATTGTGCCTGCATATCAAGTCCTGAACGACTTCAACATGGCAAGTGAAACAATGAAGGGGGAGATAATCCTACAAGTAAACATGGCTGGGACCATCCAAGATACAAAATTCCATGTCATCAAAGGTGATATGAGATATAATGCACTGCTCGAAAGGCCCTGGATCCACAATATGATGACAGTACCATCGACCCTTCACCATAAGATAAAATTCCCAGCAATGGACGGTGTAAAAATAGTTTATGGGAAACAACACGCTACAAAGGAAATGTTTAAAATCTACGAGGTAAGGCTTATATCAACACATTCAACCTCAGAAAAATCAAACATCAAAGATAAGCAGGCGGCCAAATAGCAATCACCATCTCTAATCTAGATCGAATTAAAGAAACAAGTAATTGAAGAAGAAGAGGATTTCCTTACTCCTCGAACTTTCCTTGTTCCCGAAGAATCAGATGCAACCATGCCGACAGTCGAGGAGCTGGAATAGATGATACTGATCGATATCTACCCGAACGAAAGGTATACCTCGGAATAGGGTTGACCCCTGAACTCAAGAAAAATCTTACTTAATTTTTTATCGATAACATGGATTGTTTTGCTTGGTCCTATTTAGACATGATAGAGATCCCACCTGAGATAACAACACACCTGATAAGCCTCGGCCCCAGGTTCAAATCGGTGAAGCAAAAGAGAAGGCCCTAGTTCGAAGTAAAGCACGTATTCATAAAGGATGAGGTGACTAAGATTCTTAAAATAGGATCCATTCGGGAAGTAAATACCCCGAATGGTTAGCCAATGTAGTTGTAGTCCTTAAAAATGGGAACAAACTTAGAAGATGAGTAGATTACAAGGATTTGAACAAAGCATGCCCTAAATACTCTTTTCAACTACCTAACATCGATTGCATGATCGATGTCACGGCTGACCACGAGATCCTTACCTTTCTCGATGCCTATTCGGGGTACAATCAAATTGAGATGAACCCAAAAGACTAGGAGAAGACCTCATTTATCACCAAATATAGAACTTATTGTTACAATGTAATTCCCTTTGGGCTAAAAAATGAAGGAGCTACATACCAATGCCTAGTTAACAAAATGTTCGAGGAACAGACAGGTAAATTAATGGAAGTTTACATTGACAGAATGTTAGTTATTCATTGTGCCTAGAGGACCATTTAACTCATTTGCAAGAAACATTCGAGATCTTGAGGAAGTACAATATGAAACTTAACCACCAAAAATATGCCTTCGGGGTTGGCTCGGGAAAATTCCTCGGCTTCATGGTATCAAATCGAGGAATCGAAGTCAACCCCGATAAAATTAAGGCCATAGAAGATATCACTGTCATAGACAAAGTGAAATCTGTACAAAGGCTAACCAGATGGATAGTTTCCTTGGGCCGATTCATTTTGAGGTCATCAGATCGAAGCCACATGTTCTTTTCCTTACTCAAAAACAAAAATGATTTCGCATGGACCTGGTGTCAACGCCCCTCTTTTTCCCCCATTCTTTAAAAGAAAGAAATCGGGTTTACGACATTATGGACAAAACAACTCTTATTCCCTTTTGAGGAATCGGGTTATGGAATTTGAAGAGTCGCCACCTAATGATTATAGTGCATTAGGACACTTTAAAGAGAAGAAGCAATTTTGAAAGAAAAACCAGAGTTCGGGTAAGGGCTTGAGATTACTCGAGGGGAAGGTGTTAGGCACCCCTCAAGATCCACTAGTGTGGTTCCCGGCCATGCTTTAATTGTGATTTTAAAAGGAAGTGAGAGAAAACAAGTAAAGCTTTGCACATAAGAATCACGAATAAGTTTCAAGTTTTGAAAAGGGTAAAGAAGACAAAAAGAGAGTTTTTAGAAAAAAAAATTAATTTGAAGAACAAAATTAAAGAAGACACTGAAAATAAAAGGAAAAGAAAGGGGTCCTAGGTTTATATAAAATATGGATCACATCAATGCAATACCCATCAATCACTCCTCAAAAGAGGGGTCGCACAAGATATTAACGCACCGGTCATAATATCCATATTCTACCTTTCCCACCCCGTTAAGGTATTTAAATGCAATTAGTCTCGTTTAATTATTGTATGCTAGTACCCGTCCCAACCTATCAGTCCCGGGGTATTAGGACTTCTAATCCTAAAGGGGAAGAAAAGGGGTAAGGCATATATGGGGTTTAAAGGACAAAATACTAATTTCAGCAACCAAAACAAATAGCAAGTAAGGGGATTGACAAACAAACATGCAAAGCTCACATAAAACCCCGTAAGTCATATAACATATAGTTTAGCATGCCTTGCACATACTGATTTGGTCTTTAAATTAAAACTTAAGCGGCGGACGGACTAGTTTAACACATAGAATTAGATAAAAAGTCTGCATTAGGCAACTCGGATCCAATTGAAGTATTTTAAACAAGTTATTCAGAAAACATTGGTTTCAGACAAGAGCCTAATGAAGAAGAGTTGAAACAGAAAGTTGAAAGTTGCAGAAGTTCAGAAATGACTTTGAAATCAACATATTTGTTTGAGTGAAAATATAGTAGACTTGTGAAGAGGAGTTTTGAAAGTAAAAATACCTTAAAAGAAAGAGTGAGTTAAAAGACTGTTTTGAAAGATAGATTCAAGAGATGAATATAATTTAGGCAGAAGATCTAAAGGAATTGTTTCAGAAGAAAGACGCAAGTTTGAAAAGTTTAAGAGCATTACAGATTTACAGAATTTTAAAAGCATTACAGATTTATAAGAGTTTTGCTGAAAACGCTACGTTAAAGGCCAATTGACAGGTTGTTGTTGCTTAAAACTGAATCAAGCGAGTTTGAGACGAAACCCCTATAGGCATGATAGCTATAGCTGATTTTAAGC
>MU702397.1:1479-13661 GCA_026770625.1 Nicotiana glauca | reverse complement strand
TTGTAAAATTCTATACAAAAAAAAACTTACGTAAAAATGGTATTTGAAAATTAGACTTGTGTTTTTGCTCCCCTCAACAGTATCATGCGAAGGAATTTTGGATTGAAAATTAGAATTGCGTTTTGAAAATCAGTCGATATGTCTCTCTTTGAAGCTCTTTAATGTGGTAAATTTGTTTGCCTCACTAATGTTGTGAAAGCTTTTTATAAGAGAGAGTAATGATTTTTTTCTAGTTTCTGGTGAGACAAAAACAACAACAAATATCATAATCATAATAGTAGTTGTACTTACATTATTTCCTCTCTATTTTATATTGTTGTTTTTATTATTTGTTAAAATTATTTGAGCATTTTAACATAAAAAATATTCCATGACTCATGTTCGCTGACTTATAAGTTGAGGTTAACAACAATTAAGGAACAACATTTATATTTAAAATATTATCCATCAACAGTGGATTAAAATATCATTCATCAACTGCGGCTGCCCTCTACTTAATTAATGCCTCTAATGCATGAATCATGGAGTATTTTTATTTGCATATCGTTTTCTTAATATTTGGTTAACAAGAACCAATGCGTGTTTAGAGCATAATTTATGGGTTCATGAGAATGCAATAGTTTTTGCACGGCCCGTGTATGAAATTTACTAAATACATACAAATATTTGACTGGTAACCTCGTTATTATTTTATATTAATTTGAGATTGTTGTACATCACATAAAATTTCAAATCGTGAATCATCTGTTATAGACATCAATGAGCTAGTCATTTGGTCAACTTAACTATCAACAAGTATATATAACAGTTTTTTAGTACCAACTTGCATCATTAAATAACGGATACACTAAACAATGATTTTGCACATTTATTTTTAAGAAATTTTTACCTCCTGTATCAAAGGTTAACACCTTATTTATTTTAAATAAATATCATTTAAAAAAATTATATTTTATAGATACCTTTTAAGGTTTATAGCAACATTTTTATTTTTGGTTACCTCATATCCCTAAGCCACTAAATACGCTAATCAGTTACATAATTTTCTCTCTCTATTCTCTTAATTAGTTCATCCAATTTTCAATGAACCAGTCATTCTTCAAACGAATTGCAGTCTACCAAATTTCCGATTGCTTTGTAACCAACAGCAACAGCAGCCGATAAGATTGATTAGTTACCATAAGAATCTTAACAGAGGTAGTGTTGTATTAATGAAAAATAATCTTCCTCTCTTGTTTTCAGCCACGAAAATCTGCTGGTTTTGAGAAAGGAGAAGATGTTCCTTAGCTCTTTTATTCCGGTTAGTTTTTCACTACCGGCTTCCGGTGAACAGTGAATTCGCCGGAAATTAGGGTTTGTTCTTGAACAAAGACGATGGAGTTTGGGACTGAGCGACTTGATTTTCTGTTAATATATTTCAATGTATTTTTATGTATTTGATTATATTCATTGTCTTTTTTTTCATTGTAATTCAATGTATCTTGTTATATTCCATGTATTTCATTGTATTCACTGTCTCGCTATATGCCATGAATGTATTCATAAGTTTTTTTTTAATTAATATAATTTATATATTCAGATGTATTATATAATTTCTCTGAAGATTGCTATGCTTATGGGGTATTTTTCGATTGAGAATCTTTTTTATTACTGAAAATATAAAATTTATGTGTTATAATTGAGTTTATTGAGTTATATTAAGAGTTTATTGCGTTAATTGATTCACTTTCCGTTTTAAAAATAGTGTAATCCCCCATTTCACGTCGTGAATACAGTCGAATACAATAATCTGTCCACTTGTAATCTCATGTTTCACTCCATAAATACAGTCGAATACACTCGAATACAACAACTGATTAGCTGGACTTCCCTGATTCACGCATATTTTTGCTACTGTATTCATGAATACAATAGCTTAAATACGTCAAATGCATTTTATAACCACAGAAAAGATATCAATGGTCCATAATATAGCAAATTGTGTCTATAGATGACTAATTACTACTAAAAGATAGCGAATATTTTAACATAAAACTTTTCCCATATCTAGTCTTAACAACTATTATTAGCTAATTGTAGCATTTAAGAAATAATAACCGAATAATAATTGATGACTTAAGTGCAATGCTTCCATATATTGTTGTAATTCCACGAGCACCCATTCTTCACCAAAAAATCAGCTGTCACATTTGCTTCTCTGAAACACTGAACAAATATAAAGTGCAGCATAAATATAAGATCTCTTATCTACTAAACTGCTATTTTAATTCTCCAACACGTAGTTACAGAATCCTCAATTTCATTATACAAAAACATCTCAATAAGCTGTTTAAAACAACTCGAGATCATATATTGATTCGAGTATCATTCTAGTAATACTTTGTTCAACACGAAAATGCTGAATGCTACAAAGTATTATCATAGTAAATTATAAATCAATTTCTAAGACGAAAATTTCAAGTGATCCTCGGAAATAATCGACTAACTCCAAGAGAAGCTCATATTGCAAAAGATAAAACTGGAAACCTGTTACAAACATGCTAGTTGAGCAATATGATTTATCATTTCACTGAATTGTCATGCACATTGAAATCTAATGTAGCAACATTAAGCTAATAAGGGATATTACTGCACCGAGTATGTAATAATGGCAGTAGCATGTTATCTCCTTGTGTTTGTTATTCTGTTTTTTTAATATCTCTTTTGGTGCTTATCAATTCCTTTTGTTTAGGATTTTATTCACATATGTTTCTCTGTATCCTAGATTCTCTCTAATTTGTTATATTTTCCACAGCTTTTATGTTGGCTATATAAAGCCAACATTATAATCAATACAACACAAGTTTTTCTTCTGCCTTTATCACTCTTTACGGTATCTAGCTTTACTGCTTCAACGAGCTTATCCTAATTTTTTTAAAACCACCCACTGCACTCACAAATGCCTCCAAGTTCTCCAACTGTTGTCAATGCCGATAATACCTCTGGTTCAAAGACTGTTGTCCAGTTCAATCCCGTTGCTCAACTTCCCATCAAACTTACTAGTAGCCATAACCTCTCATTATGGAAGGCTTAGGTGTTCATGCTTATGCGTGGGCACAATCTCTTTGGTCACCTTGATGGATCGAAACCAATCCCCTCTCATACTATCTCTGCAAATAACCAAGAAGTACCCAATCATAATTTTCTTGCTTGGTTTCAACAAGATCAGCTCCTAAAAAATGTTGTCTTGGCATCTGTAGACTCAACAATTGCTAGTACGGTTGCTTCTTCCGCCAATGCCAAAATGGCTTGGGATGCCTTGCATATTGCTTATGCAGACAATTCCCAAACTTGTATCTTAGTCTTCGAGACCGTCTATCCCGCCTTTCCAAGGAGTTTCGCCCTATTGCAAGTTATCTCATCAATTTCGCTCACAATGTGATAAATTTGCCACTTCTGGATCCCTCGTTTCCAATGAAGAATTGGTTCTCAAGTTTCTTACTGGACTCGGATCTGAATTTCGAGACCTTTTCGCTGCCATCCGAACTCAAGCTTCAACAATCTCATACGAAGAATTATATGAAAAGCTCCTTGATCATGAGCTTTTTCTTCATCACGAGGAAGCCAAAATGACTCCTTCTACTCCAGTAACTGCCAATATTGCTTACGAGACTACTTCAACGCCTACACGTCAGGGATCCAACAACAATAGACGATCAAATGCGCCCAACAAAAACAATCTACTCTCCATCTCTATGTTTTGTCAAGACAATAGCACCTCCATTGAATTATTTTTCTCGTTTTTACTTTGTGAAGGATCTGAATACATAAATTAACTTTTGTCGCTAAATTTAAATCAGTTTCTGATTAAAAAACTAGTACTATCTGTAATTCATGTTATTCCAATAAAAACCACAGGATGCTTTTCTCAAAACTTCTTAGCACAGTGATAAGAAATTACATATAATTTATAGTGATTTATGGGGCATGTCTCCAGTATTATCGATTGACAAAAAACGATATTACGTTTTATTTATTGATCAATATTTAAAATATATGTGGTTGTTCACTCTAAAACAGATGTTTTGAAAATCTTCCAAACCTTACATCCCCCGCTTGAATGATAGTTTCACACAAAAATATTATCCTTGTACACTGATGGTAGTTGTGACATGTCCTAATGCTTTTTATACACGAAAATTTATCGTGAATTAATTAGTTTTATAATGTTTTAGCCTACCACAATATTTCTCCTTCATCTGAAATTATGGGACCGCGAATCCGCAATGGATAAGACTTTGAAAAGTCCAAATATATTTGCATATGTGTAACTCAAGGCCTGCTTCCTACCTATCTTGAGGGCCACATTTATATGATCATTTCTAAAAATAGGAAAGACATCTGAAAGACATTGTCACAATATTCTTCAAATACTCATTCAAACAAGCTGAATTTGGCTATAAAATTCTAGGCATTATTACAGAGTCACATTAATATTCAATCTTGAGAAGTTTTGAGCAATACAAATCACCACAATTTTTGCTAGAAAAATGACATGAAAAACTTAAAGAAAAAAAAAGAAAGAGAAGCATATAGCAAGCATATGTTACACAACACTGTTCATATCTTGTAAAAATATCTGAGGATGACAATATTTGTGTAAATCAGTCAGCTGCAGATACCTTCCTCAAAGCAAAACTCAAATTATGCATCTTCCTCTCAAACTGCATCTGCATTTTCACAAATGTAATGTATGTTAAAAGAAACTCCCAGCTGACTATAGAGTAAATGTTAAGTGAAATTGTTAGAGTTCATAGCCCTTTTCTTTATAAGCAACACATATCCACACAGCTTATATGATTTACCAAAAACTTATTTCAACCAAATAACAATTGTTAAAAACATCTACTTATCATTGATGTGTGAGGTATTATTGTTTCTTTTTTCTTTTCCCCCAACAATTCATGTGCGCCTTTTCAAGTAGTAGACAATGGATAAAAACATGGTTCTCTAAGCAAGGCACCTTGCAAAAGGTTTGTTGCAACTAATTATGTAACAATTCTCTTTATTACAATCAACAATATACTCCTATTTAGTAGTTATGCAGAAGAAATCCTATTAAAATCAATATGTTAATTCATCCCTAATGATTCAACACAGTTCATGATCAGAAATCAAAATATTTAATGGATATTGAAAGTTCATTGTTGATGATTTACTTACTTGAATCAAAGGCGTACACTTTAAGCATGTTGTTTCCCAATTCCTCATGCTTTTCCTGGATCTGCTTGGCAAAAGCCACAAGAGGACGACAGCATTTATGTAACTCAATTAGCTGCAGCGTCACACTATCTGCAAATCCTTCTGGGATTTCTTGCAAGTACCTGCATTCTCTAATGTATACACGCTCGAGGCAATGAAAATAATCATCGGTGGCTGCCCAATAACTAAGAAACAAATCCTCAAGGAGTAAAAACTTCAATTTAGGAAATCCCATATCTGTTATTTCCCACTTATTGCCTGAGAAGGCAGCATCCTTCAATTCGAGCACCTCGAGATTGGGCAACTTGCCAAAAAGTTTCATGTAGCTCCATGGAAGACAAGTGCGGCTAAGCGTCAACTTCTTGAGAGTTGGTGGGAAAGAACCTGGACGTGGATTTATTAAACACGGCGGATGGTCAAAATCCAAATAGCGCGGAACGGTAACACGTAGTGTCTGGAGCTCTTCTAAATATTTAAGATTATTATGCCATCTGGTCTCTCTACGAAATTCCTCTGCTATACCAGCGATTTCCAATTTCTTCACTTTCTTAATCCCTTCAAATATTTCCTTTGTGCAACAAGAAGGTCTCAACCCAGAAACACTTTGTATATTTTCCAAAACCAAGTTCTTCACCTCATTTTCTGATACCGTCCGAGGAGAGTCCAATTTCATACACCAACAATGGAGATGCCTTAACTGAGATAATTTCCAAATTCCATTTGGTAAGGGGTACATTCTCCATACACTAGTGTGTATTGGATGTGGACTAACAATGAGAGTTTGTAAATTCAGAAATTTAGAAATTGGTAACTGTCCAGACTTCATAATCCTCAATGCCAAATACCTTAAAAGAATTAGGTCTAGTATAGCTATGGAAAAATGGAGAGTTGGAATATTCTCCAAGTCTAATACCCTAAGAAGTTTGAAATGCAAGGCTGCTACATCAAGGAACGGAACAGATTTGTAGATAGAAAAGGAATGTAGTAATTTGCTATAAGAAAGATCATGGAGTTGACGGCGACTATAAATCGGATGAATTTGTTTTGATACCCACCTACAACCTTGAGGTAAAACCCATTCGGGTCTTTTAATTTTGGTATTCTCAATATACGAAACACTCTGTCTGTCGGCTTCTCTCAGGCAGAAATCATGAACAAGGTCATGAATCATACATGTTATGATTTTACAATCCAAACTTCGCTTGCTAACAATAACAAGACTTTTATCAATAAAGTAATCTAAATGACTAGCAACCACTTCTTCCAATTCCTCCACCCCCTTTACCTTTAGGAGCCCTTGTGCAATCCATAGTCTAATCAACTTTTCTACAGAAATTTCACTTGATTTTGGAAAAATTCCAAAATACAGAAAGCAACCTTTCAAATAAGAAGGAAGATTATTATAGCTTAAAGCAAGCACTCCTGAGCATTGTTGATAAGCATCAACTTCTGCTAATGAGCTCACACTTTCAGCTACTTTTTTCCACTCGTCAAGTGTCTTCTTGCCGGAGAGAATCTTGGCAACTACAACAATCATAAGTGGTAAACCATTGCAGTTTTTGGCAACCTCCTTTCCGACATCCTCAAATTCAATCGCAAAACCTTTTTTTACAAATGCTTTTTGGTAAAACAAATTCCAACTCTCCTCTTGGTCAAGTAAATGCATCCTAAAAGGATCCTTCGGAGAGCTGGCATATTGAGCAACCTCAATGTCTCGAGTAGTCAACAAAACCCGACTTCTTTTACCATCGTCTGGAAGACACAGTCTAATCTCATCCCAAGCATTTTTGCTCCATATGTCATCCACAACAATCAAATACCTTCGGCCCATTAAACTTTGTTTCAAGCAAACGGCTAAATCTGAATCGCTTTTCTTCTCAAGGTCTTCTTCCTTCCCAATATTAGCATCTATTAGGAGGCCTAAAAGCATCTTTCTATAATTATAGTCCTCAGACACGGTAATCCATCCACGGATGTCAAAGAAGCTCAAAACTGAGGGACGAGAAAACAGCTTTTTTGCAAAAGTCGACTTACCAATGCCGCCCATACCAGTAACAGAGATGACTTCCAGTGCAGGCGAGCCACTCGTGAGTTGACTCAGCATGTTTGCTTGTTCAGTGTTGTACCCCACCATATCGTTTTCAAGGGTTGAAGCATGCAATCCCGGTGAACATGAATCACCAAGTGAGGAATTTCCAGCTTGCGAAGTGTTATTCTGACTGTGCTTGATGAGATCTTCCTTGAGGGAATCAACATTTTCAATACCTCGTTGTAAGATCTCAAAAAGACCCTTGAGGGCTTCCTTTTGATGGAGTCCGCCATGTTGTTCGTCCATTACCACCTTCATCTGCGATTCAACTTCATCTTCCGCTTCATTTGCTATGTGTCTGACTTTTGTGTGCAAATTTTTCGTTTGTTTATCATCAAAATGATCAAGAAGTTCATGCAGAGAATCAAGCTTCTCGTAGAGTAAATTCAAACTTTCCACATGAGTGTCCAATAGATCTAAGTTTGATTGCAAAAGCTGAAGCTGTTCTATTGTTCCCATTAGAGAAATCAATGCAACATAAGCAGCCATCTCTCTATACTTCTGCAATAAAGGACCTCCAGATTAGCGAATGAATCAATTTGGACTAACATTGAATTAAAAGTTGTCATTGTTTTAACAATTGACGTGTTTCACATACTCTCGATCTAAGTATGGAATATAAACTGCGGATATTCCACCAATGCAACCTAACACATGCGCATGCCTATTATGGAATATAAATCGTATTGATTATACCCAAAATCATATCTAAGTATGTAGCATATTTAACAAGTCCCGCATTTTAATGCATACCTTTCTAATTACTCGAGACTCCCCAATCAACAACTGGTGCGCTCCTCCATACATTATATAAAAAATAAGCTACTTATCACCAAGGAAATCGGAGGAAAAGGTACAAAATAGCCAATTACAATCAAAATAGATGAAAAATGATCATACAAAGATATTTTGTGTCGTATATTACTGATCTTTTTGGTCTTAGCATAAAAATCTCTTCTGAAATGAGTCATATAACTATAACTAAAAACATCTGAAATGGGTCAGATAAGAATTATTAACTGGGGCAAATTGCCGTTCGAATTCTCATACTAAATACAGATTCTCCATTAACCCACAATAATGACGCTCTTTCAAAAAATACTAGCAACAAAACACATGAAAATGACTTTCTGATAGAAAATATTTTCTTAAAAAAAGATTTAATTCATACCAAACACACTGTACATAAACTTTAATTGCTCATTTTTAAAACACAACTAGCATTGCACTCAAGAACAACACAGAAGGTTTAATATGAGGTAATCAAAATCCATATGCAGCAAGTGAAGCATAACAAAATGATATGAAAATTCTAAAAAGGGAGAGGCACCTTAATTAAAGCAGAGATCTCTGGCTGTGAAGGAATTTTGGATTGAACTGTGTATCTCTCTCTTGAATTTTGGTAAATTTGTTTCCCTCACTAATGTTGTGAAACCTTCTTTATAAGAGAGAGTCTTGATTTTTTTCTAGTTTTTGTGAGACAATAACAGCAACAAATATCTTAATCATAATAGTAGCTGTACTTACATTATTTCCTCTCTATTTTATTATTATTATTTATTGAAATTGTTTGAGCATTTTAACATTAAAAATATTCCATGACTCATGTTAGCTGGCTTATAAGTTGAGGTTAACCACAACTAAGGAACAACATTTATATTTAAAATATTATCCATCAACAGTGGATTAAAATGTCATTCATCAACTGTGGCTGCCCACTGCTAATTAATGCCTCTAACATGCATGAGTCATGGGATATTTTTATTTGCATATGGTTTTCTTAATATTGGGTTAACTAGAACCGATCTAGAGTACAATTTATGAGTTCACGAGAATGCAGTAGCTTTAGCACAATCCGTGTAAATATTTTACTAAATATATACAAATATTTGACGGTTAATCCGGTTATTATTTTATACTAGTATTAGTACCCGCGCGATGCGCGGACACAAATCATGTCAAATTGTGATGTAGGTTGTTTGAATCATGTGCAAATAACCTTAAAATATAAACCTTTCAGATAAAAATTATATAACATTAGATATTAATTATAAAGCAAGATATAAAATTATTATTCAAATCTCGTAGTAGACAACTTTTTTATTTTATTTGTAGCAACCTAACCCCTTAATTTTAGTACTTGCATTTTGTTCTTTTTTATTTTTGTTTTTTTCTTGTAATTATTGTATTATTTATTATTTAATATTATTATACTGTCATATAATTTTTTCTTAGCTTAATAATTAAATTAATATCTTGCTTATTATCTTTTTAATAAATATAAATATTTTATTCTTGAAATTTGGTATATTTTTATGCTTGTATCCTCTTATTCAGAAATTTTTAATCATTTATATTTATTAGTAATATTTTTAAATATAATTTATTTATTTTTCAATCAATTTAAAGTATAAATATCCTCACACTACCTTTATTTTTTTTATACATCTCTTCCCTACTATAAATTTTAATTATTTTTTATATTAATATTTTAACTATAACCAAAATAATATCATATTTTTTATAAAAAAAAATTAATTTGAATTAGTCTAAAGTATTAATACGTAAGTTATTTGATTATTATGTTCTAAATATATTGAGTTCTCTTATAATTATTTTTGTTTTAAATGCAGTTAAATTTTCTTTCTTTTTCAGCTTTAAGACACAAATTCAATTTTTAATTATCATTAGTAAAATTATCTATATTAGAAATTAATTTTATATTTTTAAAATTTTAGTTTAATCATAATTTTTTTTCTTAGTTGTTTGAACACATTATATCTAAATATTTTAATTTTTTGCTGTTTGATCTCTTTGCATGATATTTTCAAAAAAATAAAAAATCTCATCTCAAATCCATATAATTCTTATTATTCTATGTTGTAAATTGGACCGCAATTTTAAAATATTATGCTATTCTTTCAAACTTAAACTAACTTCACTTAATTCATATATTAATAATCTTTCTTAATTGTTTGAACACACTATATCTAAATATTGTAGTAATATTTTCACTGTCATTTTATTTCTTTACGTAAATTTTTTTCTTTTTTAGTTTTAAGATTCAAATTTAAATTTAAGTTTTCATTAGTACCTATATTATGTATTTTTAAATTTTTATTTATTTATTTTTCATAAATAAGACTTCAATTTCGTGGTATTATCCATAGTTTAAGCATTCTCATCATAGTTTAAGAACTTTCTAATCTGAAATTCAAATTTTATCTCCCTTTCATTTTTAATTGTAAACTTTTAATAATTTAACATAATTTTTCTATTTTTCAATCTAATATATATTTTTATTATGTTTTATATGGCTTTTCATTAACTTGTAACTTTATTTAATATCATTATCACTATTATTTATATAATATAGATAAATATATAATTTTTGTAATCATAAAATAAATATTTATTTTGTTTAAAAATATTTACCGAAATTTTTAAATTTAAATTTAAAAATATTTCTCGAAAATTTTAAATTTTTAAATTTTAATAATATTTTAAGTATTGTATAAATACATTTATTTTATTTTCTAAACTATGATTTACAAATTTTCTCACATTATCTCTAATTTATTTTTGTTATTCAATATTTTAATTTTTGATTTTATCTATTAGACTTGAATTATGTGGATTTATCCATAATATGACTTTTCTTATCATAATATAAAAAACTTTCTCATCTCAAAAATAAAAAAGTTTTACCCTTTTCTCTATGATAAAAAATCTGAATTTTATTTTTTCTTTATTTTTAATATTATATTATTCAATATTTAATATTATTACATTGTCTTGTGAATTTCTATTAGCTTGTTTGGATTTAATATCTATTTCTACCACACTCATTCTAATATAATATAGATAAATATTTAAAAACTTTCTCATCTCAAATTAAAATATTTTTTATCATTCTATTTTCTAATTTGGACCGTATTTTCAAAAAAGTATGCTATGCCTTCAAATTTAAACTAACTGTACTCAATTCTAATATTAATCATAAAAAAATATTTCTTTAATTATTTGAACACATTATATCTAAATTTTATAGTAACATTTATTCGTTTTCATGATTTATCAATATTAATATGACTTTATTATTCTTGTTAAAAAAATATTTTTACTGATTATTTAATTATTTTTACCTTATAAATAATTTATATACTTTATGTAAGATCTTAATTTGCTGCTTAAATTTATTTAATTTTTAAACTCAATAAATCTTTACTAATTTAAGTAAATTTTTATTTTATTTTATAGCTCCAAAGTATAAATAGTCATTTTCTCAATTTACGTCTTTTTATTATTTTTATTATAGTTTATTAATTAATTTTTTACCTCCATATTTGTTGCTAATATAGAAGAAAATCTATGAGTGGATGAATATATAGTTATAAATATAGATAAAGATACACATATACATATAAATATAAATATAGATATAAAGATTGGATTTGTCTAAGATCTACTTGGATTATGTATAAGATTTATTAAACTACTTTCATTAATTATGTTTTTATTTATAATTCTTAATTATTGATGTTGTCCTAAAATTGCCAAGTGGCTTTATTTTAGCTTGCCACTTGGCTTAACCACAATGCATACTACTCTCATTTTAATATAACTAGTATTGGAACCCGCGCGATGCACGAATTGTATTAAAAACTGCTAATCATTTCAAATTACGATCTCTGTTATTAGATCACATTGCTTTAAAAAAGTAAAAATTCAACTTCCATTTTGATTTTCAATATAATATATCTAATAAAAAATCTATGTGAAAATAAAGGAAGCATATTATAATCGTATAATATTTTATTTCTTGTTTTCTATATATATATATATATATATA
>MU702387.1:17090-29902 GCA_026770625.1 Nicotiana glauca | reverse complement strand
CAGTTATAAAATAAAAACTTAAGCTTTAGAGCTTAAGTTTTCCAGCTTAAGTTTACAGTTATAAAATAAAAACTTAAGCAGTTTTCCAGCTTAAGTTTTCCAGTTATAAAATAAAAACTTTAGCTCTAGAGCTGAAGTTTCCCAGTTATAAAATAAAAACTTCAGCTCTAGAGCTGAAGTTTTTGTTTAGTAATCCGGAAACTTCAGCTCTCAAAGGGAAGCTGAAGTTTTTTAAAAAGTGGGTACAGATGCAAACAAAAAGACAAAGCGGCTACAGGTTAAAAGGGGGCGCCCAAATAGGGCGCCCCGTGCAATTTTTACCGAGTTAGATGAGTTTGGACTCAAATTGTCACCCCTAATAACAATGCCGGAGATTTTGTCTCTAATATAATAGTAACTCTGTAAATATAACGGACGAAATAAAGGAAGGAGGTTCAGTGACGCTGTAGAAATGTAGTGCAAACAGGGGGACATTACAAAATGGCCCCAACTAGTAGGAAGGAATAGAAAAAATTATACAACCACAACAACAATGAAATACACACAGTGAAGATTTTCCTTTATGGTCTAATCAAATGTTTTCTCTTGTTATGGATGATCCAAAGGGCCCTGCCCGAATGGGATGAAGGAGGAGGTTCGAGTGACGACTCAATATCTAAGTTTATCAAGAAAGAATGACAATTTTCCAGTGACTCATGATCCTGCTCAAAAATAATCTACAAAAGCTGTTTGAAAATGGTGAAATTCTTATGATTGACGGAGGAAGGCATTTTTTGCTTGCTGGTGGTAACAATAGCTTGAATCCAAAAACAAAAAGCACGAGGAAGTACAAGAAGAGGAAGGGAAGGTAGGGCCTAAGGGGCAAGTACAGATCACATGGTTTTGTACTGATCAACTTTCGAGCTGTCGAGTGACGATTAGCTTGGCAGATTAAACAACAGAAGCAGCGGCAGAAGGAAAGGAAGGAGAAAAAGCATGATGATGTAGAAGTTGTTAAAGACGAGAAGAAGTTGGATGAGCAACAAAATGAAGTCAAACATGGCCAAATATTGTTATCCCTCTTTGGGAAGCTTGAGCTGGATGGAGAACGTTAAGAGAGTAAAATATATTTATAAGAAGCTAATTGTCAAGTGATGAAGTGCTTTTATTCACCTTATTCTATTGTGTTGATGTGCCACTGTATTTCATTATGTAATTTACAATTAAGATATCCAATTTCTACTTTGCTGATTTATTCAACCAACATGACAAGCAAAAATAGTAGAAAATGAACTTTTCACGATGTTCACTAATTTCATCAAATATCAGACAAGTAATGTCTATTCTCTAGCCAGATGTGTCGTAACAGGTAACACCGGACGGCTGTTCTTATACCTATCGGGGGAGACTTCAACCCCTCTCTACTAACACGACAAGTAGCATGTATTGTCATTCAACAAGGGAGATACAAAGAGCAACAGCCATCCCTGATATTAGTGAGATAAGTTGGATTACTGTATTCATCAATGTAGTCCTGCCACTACTGTTCATTTCAGCCAATACCCCAGCAACCGCAATGTAGATGAAGCCGCCAGCAGTAAAACCCTGCAACATTATATGAGAATTTAGAAATAAGAAAGACATTCTTCTATGTACTCAAGTTTATCTGACCGATAGCTTAAAAAAGAATCTCACTTCAATCAATGACGACTGACCAGAATCTTGTCCTAACGTCAATGCCTACATAGCAAGACAATTTTTCATTTAATCAAATGCGACAAGAAAGAAGAACCTTGGCTCATGCCAACAGATTATACTAACCAGTGCAGTCCCGGCTAGTGCCACTAGTGCAGATAAGAAGTTAAAGAAGAGAGCTTTGGAGACGCTGAACCCCGACCTTACCAAGATTCCAAAGTCACCTATCTGCATAGCAAATACATAAGGTTTAGGGATCATTACATTCACATGAGAGTAACATCAAGTAACGGACTCAAGAGGGGAAATATGCCACATTACAAGATGCAGCAGATGTGAGACATGAGGCGAAGATAATTTTATCCATGTACCCTTCCTTAGAGATTCCTATGAAGATTTAACTGATATCTAATTTACGTAGGAAACATGTGATAATGGAGAGAGATTTCGTAGTTGAGGAAAGAGAGTAACTTCGAGCGGCTAAAATGCAACTGCTTATATGGGCAATCAATTAAAAACATGCAACAGTATTGAAATGGTAATGTAGAAATACTAGAAAGAAATATAAATGACCTCTTGAGGGAGCTCATGAGCGAGAAGAAACAAAGTTCTTGACCACCCACCAACTGATCCATAAAGGAGGAATGCACTTCCCAATGCCATGCCATCAGTAAAATTGTGCTGCAGCATAACATAAAACATATCATGTATCGATGTTCACCAGCCAGATATGTCTTAGTTGTTTGTAAGAAATCATAAACAAGGATGAGGGCTTATGTAGTACATACAACACCATCAGAGAAGAGGTTGAGATAACCAAAGACAAGGCTTGACCGTGATTTAGCCTGGTCCTTTCCAACTGACTCAGAATTGGTAGTGCAATTTGCAGCATCTAAAACAGTATTGTCGTCAGCAGCACTGGAGCCAGTATTCCTCTGCAATAGTTAGCATATGAGACAAATAGCAATAACAAATAACCACAAACAAATAAATATTTCAATGACTGCATCGGTTCAAAGAGATTTTCAATCTGGGAACAGATACACTGCAGAACCGTTAAAATGGATGAAAGATACATTAGACCTTGTCTAAACTTAATCTGACGCCATATCAGAACAAACAGCAAAAGTCAACCTGTATTTTATATTAAGTAGTTAATTAATTACAAATGGAGGAATTAGTGGTTAGAGAATTTTCAGGAGCAAGGAAATAACTTTACGGAACTTCTACTGAGCATGTCGTGTATGAAATTAAAACCCAGTTTAATGTAAGGGATTTAAGCTGCAAAGGTTTTACAACATTTATGGTATGGAACTAGCAATTGCTTATTTATGTGTGATGCTGTATCACAAGACTGAATTTATTTCAAGTCAGTATGGAGTGTGGAAAGAAACACTAAGACAACAATTACATTGAGAAACCTTGTCTTGACAAAGTAGCTGTTTGTGCTTTGGTCAGCTGACAGCATGTTATATTGCGGACCTTTAAATTCTAAATTATGATAATATTGTTAGTTTCCAGTCTTTGTTTAGTATTACGGGAAAGTTCAGAAGTGCAGATTATCCTGACAAGAAATACACTTTACTGGATCTCAGCCTGGCAAAATATGGGAGCATGTCCTGATTCTACCTTCCGGATAACAGCTCCTCCACTTGGCTTTTCCCCATTGGGAGAGTCAGCAGACACACCGTCCACTTCACTCCCTCCAGCTGTCTTTTCTGATAGGTTTCCACTCTTCTTCGAAGACAGTTCCTGGTCGTTGTCATTAGCATCATCGTCATCCTTCAATTTTGTGATGTGCGTATGACGATGATGATGATGATGACCATGACTCCATTCATCGGCTCCTCCAGAAAAATCTTCAACATACCTCACAAGCTTCTCAACAATAAGAAAGAGCACAATTCCAGCTGCCAAAACAAAAGTATCATGAAACATTCAGCAGGGTGGCAACAGCAGCTGCAGTGTCAATGACATTACCAGAAGAGAATCAAATCTCAGGCACTTAGAAGATGAATTTAAGTTTACTACAAGTTAGAAAGTACAAATCAGGAGTTATCTGAAGAAATCAAAATACAGTAGAAGAAAGTTAATCCAAGTTGTGAAAATAAGAATTCAGACCCTACCCTCAGAAAAGATAAAAAGGCACCACCCCTTTAAAATGATGAAAACTATTGAGTTATATTGCTGTCCCACATAGGTGGTGTAAAGGTTTCCAAAAAGGTTTTATAGAGGTCTTAAGCCTCTCCACACATTGCTTTAAGTTTTAGGTTGGACGCTCAGATCTTTTTACATTTGCCATCATGTCATCTTAGTCAGCACCATCAAGCTAATGCCAGCGAACATCTTGCAAATAAAAGGTGGAATCATGATATTTAAATACTACTCCCTCCGTTCCAATTTATGTGAACATGTTTGACTAGCACGGAGTTTAAGAAAAAATGAAGATTTTTGGAATTTGTGGTCCTAAACAAGTTAAAAAGGACCCAGAGTATTTGTGTGGTTATAAAAGCTTCTCATTAAGGGTAAAATTGTAAGTTTAAGCTAAAGTATTTTCAAATTTAGAAAGGACTAGTCATTCTTTTTGGAAGGACTAAAAAGAAAATAGGTTCACGTAAACTGGAACGGAGGGAGTAATAAATAAGCATTTACTTCCATTGGAATATTCGAACACAAGTTTTTTCCGATATTTCCAATTTTGCAACCATGGGAAGCAAATCCTCCTCAATATTTTACATGCAAATGCAAAATAAACATTTAAATTTCACAAAATGAAGAATGAAATTTAAAAACAGAATCAAGTCGAAGAACTTACCCAGAATGGACAATCCAACAGAAAGATCCTCCAACGAATGTGCATGTGAATGACCAGAGTGATCATGAAGATGATCATGTTCCACATGTTGATCATGTGAGTGGGAGTGTCCGCCACCTAAAAGAAGTAATCTTTTTTGGTAAAATTATTTAGTGCCATAAATAGTTAAAGGCAACAATATTTGGGTGTGGGATATAGCCAGATATATGTCTGATCTATCATGTTCCTTCCCTCAGACGAATAGCTATATTCTAACAGCATCTTTAAGGATACTCATACATACTTAATACTTTAGTACTGCCTCCATACAAATTTGCTTGCTATAGTTTGATTGGATATTGAGTTGAAACAAAGAAGATTTTTGAGTTTTCGCACATCAAATAAATATTGAATCTGGATAGTCTGACAAGGCACGAGTTCAAAAAAGAAAGAAGACTCTTTGACACATCGAATAAATATTCATAAGATACCAAAGGCAGCCTTTTACCAAATAATTTGTTCTTGTATGCAGTGGGGTCCACAACAACTCATCATCAACAACAACAACAACCACCCAGTATAATCCCACTTAGTGGGGTCTGGTGTGTACGCAGACCTTACCCCTACCCTGGGATAGAAAGGCTGTTTCCAAATAGACCCCCGGCATCCTTCCCTCCAAGAACTTCCCACGTTGCTCTTGGGGAGACTCGAACTCACAACCTCTTGGTTGGAAGTGGAGATTGCTTACCATCAGAGCAATCCCTATTGTCAGTCCACAAACAACTCATGTTAATTGAAAAAGAGGAATGTAAAATAACAGGGTTCTCAATCTAGAAAAGAGCCAATCTTATTAGGACAGACAGAAAATGAAATAGCCACAAACAAATTGGGATAGAAAGCGAGATATTTTTTTTCTCAGAAACACGATACTTATAATTACTCACAATCTTAGCTCAGGAGAATAACGTTCATGCTAAGTAACATGCATCAGCACAGCATTCGGACATAGACAAGAGCACAACAATGTTATTCAGTCTCCCCAACATGAACTAGACTGAGCGTAGTGAAAGGTGGAAAAGGGAGTTACCCACACACTCAGGGACAGTAAGATAGGCAAACCTACCTTTGATAGTGTAAGCTAGTGAGTTTTAGGATTACACATCGAAGAAGCATGCCTGATGTAAAGACATACTCGCTTATGTCATTTTAACAGTTACCAAGCTAAGTATAACTAAATTATGAAGGAGTAAAGCTAAGAGTTTCTGGTATTTAAAGGTAAGTGAGCCTAAATGCAATATGCAATGTTACTTTTTCGCTAATTAAGATTACGAATCATACCAAAAGCATGTGGCAATTGGTGAAGGAAAGCATCCCCCAGCATGGCTCCTGCCTGTGTAAGTCATGAAGTCTGAAAGAATGAGAAAACTTTTATCCTAGTAAATAATTTTAGAAACGACCGTCCAATAACTTTATTAAGCATATTAAACTAAATTAGTATTACTTCCAAATCGGAAACAGAGATCATTTAGCAGGCAGCATTCATATGTATGGTAAGACGGATATCCGGATAAATTTAAGGATCATTTTCACATATAAGGGGAAAATTACAATTAAACAATTCAAAATGCCAGTATATTGTTAATTATAACAAATAAGATAATTCACAAGCAGAAGATTGCGAGTAGAAGCTTTTCCATATATCTGATAATCATCTCACCATCTGAAGCTATTTGTTACATTACATACATGATTGTTAACATACGAAGATGTGCGTGTATGATCATCTTTTTTAAAGTTCCACAGAACTTTCAGAGAAGACTTAGTTTCAAACAACTATAAAGTATAGGCTACTGAGATATAATTATAGCTAATAGAACACTTCCTCATCACAAATCAATTATACTACTCTCATTTCTAAGCTATCTGGCAAAGACTTTCCAGATAAGAAAGACATTTTTCCTACCTTCTCTAATACTTTTCAACATCTTCCACTAACAACGAGAAACAACACCTACATTACGTTTTCAAAACTTGACTACAAACAAGTTAAACTTTTCCTCCAGTTTTGCACCCGCTTTCTTAAAAGCAATAAAACCTCATTTTTTACCTTTGATATCTCCGCCTAGTAAATCTGGAGCAATTAATAGTGGATGAAGGGAATATGTGCAACAGGAGGACCTTCCTGATTAGCATGATTAAAACTATTTCGGATAATTTAAGAAAGCTATTTACAAATAATTGATCAATAAAATCGTTAATCAAAGTTCACTTTTGTTGTAACTTACAATAAAGTATTCATGGAGACATATAAAACTAAAAAAAATTGCCAATTCCATTTAAGCTGTTAAGAACTTAAAATTATGTAGAAAAATAAGTTGCACAAAAAAAAGGCACATCTTAGTATAATACGAAATAAATCTTTTTATTTGTGAAAACACCACTGGCTAATAGTTAAGTTAACCACCGGATTTAAAATTTTACTATCGATTTGGAGAAAACTGTAACAATGGCACAAATACTATTTTATTATTTGGACAATCAAAAAAAATATTATATCATTATTTGCAAATTTTGAAGTTCAGTAATTGCAAGATAATTGAACTTCAGTGTATAAAACAATGAAATACTGGTTTGAATGTGTATTTCAAGTGAAATACCGGTTTCCACTCACAAATATTCAACTTTCACAAACCTTTTTCTAGGTGAAGTTTATGTCCAAACATAATTTCACCTTCCACAAACAATGTTTTCAACTTGAACACAAAGAAACAGAAGAAATTGAACAAACCATGGAAAATATTCAGGAAATTCTAACCCATAAAAGATCATTCTCACCCCAAATAACGCCAAAGAATCAACAACAGCTTTTGATGGCTTCCCTTTTACTGCAGGAAACAAAACATTCTGATTAGGTGTTTCAAAATGAAGATAAGCAACGAATCTTAAAGAACAAGGGCAAAAACATAAAGAACTTAAGCTACTTACAAAATATTACAGGCAAAATAATCAAGCATATAAGGGAAGCCAAGCTCACCAACAGTGAGCAACCCATTGCATTGACCCAAAGACCTGTCAATGAACCCCAAAAAAAAGCTCTCAGTGACAACTAAAGACACCCATTACAGAGATCTACCAAAAACAGTCCCATATGTCATGCGCCGAAAAAAGTAATTTTGCATATATAAGAGCAACTGTGGAGACTGAGAGCTCAATTATTTTGCAAATTATTTGCATATTAGGTGTTACAACCCCCCCCCCAAAGACCCCACGTCTGGGATTAAACTGGGTTGTTTGTTGTTGTTGTTGTTGTTGTTGTTGTTGTTGTTGTGTTACATGGGAATTTTTACAATTTTGTATATGTCGGCAAGTTAAAACTTTCTGGTGAATGACTTAAAGTAAAATATACATGTCTTTCAGACGAGATCAAGAGTCATATGACCATTATACTTCAATTAAAGAGATACCTAAAAAAAGGTTCAAGCAAAGAGACGTGACATCACAAAATGCCCATCATCTAATCAACCACGCAATTAAAACAAAACATCTTGCATCCTGAAAAAATAAGCATGTCTAGATGACAGTAACAATTTATGGATCACACAAGTCTAACCGTACGCACAAAACAAGAGAATGCCAAAATAATTTATTGAAGTTTGCATTTTGAGCTGACTTATAAATAATGTGACACTTTATATCCACCTTTCGATTAAAACTGTTTGGAAGATATATAATGTGATGATCAAATGTTCATTAAATGATATTTGTTCAGGCTATGGCAGCTTTCAGCCGTTGTTTAGCTCTATGGAAAAACCATAAAGTTACCTTTACAGTATGCATTTTATATTGTAGATGTGATTCATTTCCGTCACCTTCTTTGCCACTGAAATAATAGCTAACGAAAACATGCTAGCACCAATTAGTTGCCATACAAAGAGATAAACCTTACTATACACATTCAATACTTCTGCTTCAAATTGTAGCGATAATAGCCTTCAACCTCTTCTAGCATTGGAAAAGACATCCTTTTGCAACATACTTATAAAGATATTTGCTTTCAATATTAAATATGAGAAAAGGTAGTTTTTGACCGCTTTAAAAAAAAGAAATTAAGCAATACCATAGGAAGCACCATTACAAAATCAGTGTATGCTAAAATCCAACAACACCACCAACATCTCAATCCTAAGCTTGTTGAGGTCACTTGTACGAATCCTCACTATCCATTTCACTTCATTGAACCCTTACATTCCAATATTTAATAGTTTATGGTTTGTTAAAGCAGTGGCGGAGCTAAAAGGAGCCAAGGAGGTTCAACTGGATATCCTTCGGCAGAAAAATTATACTGCGCAAACAGGGTAAAAACAAATTGCTTTGGTTCTATATGAACTCTTGAATGAAAAGGAGCCTTAGTGCAATGGTAAAAGTTGTGTCGTGTGACCAGGAGGTCATAGTTCAAGACGGAAACAGGGTATAAATGCAACACAGTGGGAGCTTAGTGCACCGTGCTACCCCTTTTTCATATGAACTGCTGAATCCCCTTGACATAAGAAAAGATTCTAGTCTAGTGCAGTGGAAAAGGAGGTTCAAAAATTGCCTTAGATCACGAATTCAAATCATGTGATACAAGTAAGAATTTCTGGCTCCGCCATTGAGCTAAACTCCAAGTACAAATGAAAATGACATATATATATATATAAGCAATAGAAATATGAATATAATATATACCAAGACCAGTAAGATCCTTGGCTCCATCTCCATTACGATGATGATGCACATCCACGTCATTATGGGACCCAAATCCTAACAGCTTTAGATCCTCCTCTTCTGCTAATTCTTCTGGAAGCTTCCTCTGCTTAACTTCACTCACCCCATGATGATGATGATGATGCCCCTGATGGTCATGGTCATGCCCATGGTTACACTGGTGAGCTTCAGCTGATAAAGAAGACCCAAAAATCACTAACCCTAAAGAAATAGAAATGATTAAACAGAAGCAGATCTGTTTCAGTAAAGATTCAATCTTTGACATTTTTTCAATCTGGGCAAGAACAAAATCAGGTAAAACCCCTAAATTTATGGAGGCAGGGGGTGATAAGGGCGTGTTTGGGAAAAGGGTGTTTGGAATCAAGAATTGCGGTTTTTGCAAGTGCCTTCGATGGTGAAGACACAAACAGCGCAGAAGAAGAGTATTATTATGCCTATTATAATGCCGAATGTTACTACATCCATAGTATAAGGAGTTTGACTTTGAAAGATGGGCCTCAAGTGTGTAACAAAAATGGAGTTTGGTCCTCTGAGAATTGCAGAAAGGTTGTACTGAATTTAAGGATAACATAGTGAGTGATTGTACTGTGGTTTTTGTCTTTTAAGTATGAGAATTGGATGCTAAGGTCAAACCATTAATGATTAGACTTTGGTAGACAGGGGAGTTTTTTTATTTTTTAATTTGACGAACAACTAATTTAAATTCGCATCGGAATATTAACGTTAAACTTCTTATTTATAGGACGAAGGAATATTTATCACCCACCATAACTACTTGATATCATATATAATGATAATTTCTTTGAAGTATGTGCTCGTTAGGGTGTAAAATACTATACTCGAAAAGGAAAAAAAAGTATATATTTATGTGTGACATTATTTCTTTATTGATTGAGTCTAAAAATTATACAATATTTATATATAATTTAACTTTAAAAAGCATTTTACTTTTAATAATATATTTTTATTATCACATAAATCTCATAATATGTACTATAAAATTATTGTTTAACCAAAAAATAGAACTTTGATCAAACTTAAGAATATATAAAAACACGAGTTACTGATAATCAGAAGAAAAGATATAGATAGACTTTTGAGAAAGAAATAGTATGAAAACAAGTAAATCAAGTATATTTCAATATTTTACCGTGTCCTACAATTGATAACTTTTCCTCCTTTTATAGCCTTTTTAGGAGCATGAGTTTCGCCTTAGCCATAATAAGGCAATAATGAGCAATAAATGTCATTTATTGATACGTTACATAAATCAAAAAAAATATTCCTTAACGTTCTTAGCATTTAAAATGTAGTAAGTACTGTATCTGGTCCCTCATAGGTTATCAGGTCCATACCCTTGAATCTTTGCGTTTTAAATGACCTGAATAGGTGCGGGCTCTGCATCTCCTGAGTAATTGCCCGTGCCTTTTCCAATATCTTTGCTCGCACCTGTTATTGCCTGTGTCTCTTAATTAATTCTGCTCTTTTTGACTATTTGATCATTCCACGTGTCATAACACGTGTCTGCAATATACAAAACTTGATTTTTCCCAATACAGATAGTCCCCCAACTTTTCATTTATTTATCGATTAAATACTTGGGAAGTAGACTGCTAAAAAGGGAATTTTTGCCACCATTAATGCAATGACATCATTATCGCTTCGATTGTCCCTTCCATTTAATGCTCTGTACACATGTCGCTTTTTCCACTGGATCTTCAGTTTTGCAGCCTTTTTTCAAAAAATTTATGACTCCACTATTTACGAAGAGATAGTTGCCTTTATTATAGGCTTTCCATCATTACACTTCTCTCTTTTGACGGTTATTTTCATATATAAATTCAACTCGTGTTCTCTTCATAAAAAATTTCTGAGTGCTTTTACAACACTTTTCATTTTTACTCAAACTGCTCTTTCTTCACCATGTCGTCTTCAAACCCTAACCCCAAAAGAATTGCCATTTTAGATAACTTCCACAATGCCCCAGATAGGCATAGAAGAGGCAGAGGTGGTAGACTCCGCAATTTAGGATCTACACGGGGTGGCAGCTCTAGTTCTGCTACTCCTTCTTCTAGTTCTGGTGTCCCTTCCAGAACACAAAAACCATCTTCCAAGGGCAAAGAACCTTCCGAACCTTTGCAAGAGCCTTCAGTGGAGGAAATAGTTCCTCATGACTTATCTTTTGACCATGACAGAGAATCCCTCAACAAAGAAGTTGCCGGCTTAGATTACGCTGATACCTATCCTACTTTAATTATAGAAGTTTTAATTTCTGTAGTTCGCAGAGATTGCCATTGGAGCAGCAATCTTCCTATTGAAATTCCTAATCCAAATAAGAGAATTTCATCTTTCAAGGCTGGTCATTCCTTTATTTATACCTACCCTTTTACTTTGGGGTTCAAACCAGTTATTGATCTCGTAATCCTAGATTTTTGCCGTTTTTCAAAGTGTGCCTAGCACAAATTGGCCCGATTATTTGGAGAATTGTTGCCTGTTTGAGGCATTTGTCGAACAAGGCAGGTGTTGATTTCACCTTCCCTCACCTCATTCATCTTTACTCTCACAAGCTATTTCGTAATGGTGTATTTACTTTAGCTGCGAGAAGTAAAAGGATTTTAGTTAGCCCCGAAGATGATAAGGACCGTGGTTGGTACGCACGGTTTGTTGTTGTACCCACGATGGGCTTGGTAGGTGAAGAGAATATTTCCTTTCCTGAAAAATGGAATCTTGCACGTACGTCTTCCTGTCTTCTTTGTTTTTTTTTTAATTTCTTTTCTTGAATACTGTTTACTTTTTCTTACCTCTTTTTTCTTTTTTTACAGCAACCATGGGAATTGTGGACCCCATCCCTAATTTTCACGATTAGGTAGATAAGCTTTTGTAGACCGTGCCTATGGAGGCTAGGTCTTGGAAATCTATTTCCAATCTTCACGGTTGGAAAGTAAAAACCCACGGTAAAAGTTTTTGTTTCACTTTTTTTTTTACGTGGGAACTTTCCCTTTACTAATTCAAACTTCATTCTTTTACCAAGATTTTCGATAAGAGGAATTACTGCAGAAGTGGTGTTGGCCACTCATGCCTCTTCGGGAGCTTACCTTGACTTAGGTAAAGCTCAAGGTACCTTAGAAAAGAGGAAATTCATAGAAGAAGAATCTGAAGAAGAAGAAAATAGAGAAGGTAGTTCTCTGAGGCAAAGAGCTAGGAGACGCATTGTTACTGATGACGATGTTGAAGTCTCTCCCCGTGCCTCTCCTAATGAAACCGTTCATCTCGTTTCTGATGACGAGATACCCCCCATGACACCCACGAGTCTATTAGGGACCTTTTTGCTAAGGGCTTCGAAGGTGGTGAATTAGGCCTGGTTTTAGATGATCCTCCCCTTTCTTCTTTTTCAACACATGTCTCCTCCGTTTTACCCGTTGCTTCTTCTCTGCTTCCCCCACCAATTTATACACCTCCTCCTGTTGTTTTCACTTCTTCTACCGCTTCTCCTTCCACAGTTCCTTCTTCTACTTTTCAACTTATAGAAGCGGGTTCTTCAAGTAGAGGTATGACTATGAGGAGTGTGAACTTAGAAGTT
>MU702387.1:4687-15082 GCA_026770625.1 Nicotiana glauca | reverse complement strand
AGTCTTTTGAGGAAATCTGGTCAAGCTGACATATGGCTCGAGCCTTTGATTGGCCCAATAGAGAAAGAAAAAATGAACAGCCACATCTGCTTGACATTAATGAACGATATTTTTCATTCCACTCTGAAGGTATTTTTCTTACTTTTGTTGAAAAGTTTTTTTTTTACCTTTATACTTTCACTTACTTTTTCTATTGCCCGCAGGCTAACCTTATTGGTACGGAGCTAATAGGCCGAATCTCTCTTCTAGAGAAGGTAGCCCGTGACTCCGAGAAAAAGATCATCGAAGCTGAAAGAGTGGCTCATGAGACTCAATGGGAAGCAGCCAATTGGAAGGGGCAATTTGAAAGTGCTCAAGTAGCCTTGGATGATTTACAAGAAAGCAAGAGCCAGCTGGAGCAACAGAAACGAGTACTCACTTCAGAGTTAGCTGTGGCTAAAGCTTCTTCAGTCCAAATAGAGAAGGACAAGGAGCGCCTTGAGTTATCTTTCTCAGACTAGTTATCAAAAGCAAGTGAAGAAATTAGAGAGCTCAGGGCACTCCTTGGTCAAAAAGAAGTGTATGCAGGGGAGTTGGTGCAGAATCTAACTCAAGTTCAAGAAGACTTGAGAATTTCTTCAGATAAGGTTCGTACCTTAGAAAATTCTCACGCCTCTCTCCAAACTTCTTTAAATTCCTCTTTGACCGAGAACGAAGAGTTGAAAAACGAGATCTCAGCTTGGGAGAAGGACTATGAACTTCTTGAGGAGAAATTAGATATTGAGGTTACTTGGACCTTTCTGAACTCCCGACGTGATGCTGTAATTGAAGCTAGTCAAGAAAACTTTGATTTAAAATCGGAGTTGGCTAAGGTCTTAGAGACTATTGAAAAAACTCAACAGCCATTAGACTCTCCTTCCCCTGTAGTCGAAGTTCCTGCAGCTGAAAACGTTGAATTTGAAGTAGCCGGGATTGAAGATGATAATATTGTGCCCGTACTTCTAGTTCCTGAGGGTGAGGCTAACATGGCTCTGATTTCAGAAGCTGAAACTTCTACGACTCTTGCTTCTGTTCACTCGAGTCAAATTGAAATCTTGCCTAAAGTTGGGATCTTGCCTGAGGTTGAGACCTTGCCTACGGCTCAAGTTCCAGTTGAAGCTGACATAGTTGCTTCTGATGTGCCTGCCTCCTCGTGACTTAGTTATCCCTTTAGTTTATTCAAGGATTTCTTTTTTAGAACAAGTCCCCAATTCATAATAGGGCGTTTGTACAAAATATTTTGATGACTAAGTTTTTGTACTTAGTTTATTAAGAAGTTTTTACTGCTTCTACTTATTCTACTCTTGCCTTTTTACTTGTCAAGGACTTAGAGAATAGTTTTGCATTTTTACCCTTTGAAAATGCTTGGTGATTAATCTCATGACTTATCAACATGAGTTTTATAAAAGAGGGCCCTTTTATATATTGATACTTAATGAAGAAGACGTCTCAACTTCATAATGGTATTTCAATACGATCAAAGAAATAGGAATACACATGTTTTGTATGAAATTACTTTGACAAGTTTTTATTCATAAACCTTGACAATCTTTACATGTATTTGGATTACATCTATAACTTTCTCGTAACTATTTTTCTTGTAACAGATTTTTGTACAAAGAGAACAATAGGAACGGGGTTTTTACTTATAATCCGTTTTAATACATAGTCATTACCCTAACTATTGAGGGATTTATGTAAGGTCCCTTTAGCTTCAAAACATTACGAAGGGTTTGAGAAGTGACTCCATTGTTCTTAAGGGAAAGAATACTATGATGTGTGCTTCTGGTTTTGTAACTTTTCTCTTGCACTTGTCTCAGCTTTCAGCACTTGCACTCGTGCCTGTATATACTGCATAGTCCCCCAAGTGTTTGAGAGTTGAAGTATAAAACCTCGAGCACTTGTTAATGTCTATCTCTTGGTCCTTTTCCTGAAAAGAAAAAACACACGGGACTCGGGGGTGCAATTTTAGATGAAGACAGCTTAACCCGTTTGTATTTCTATCAGAACAATTGTAACCCTAGGCCTGGAATTTTATTGTATTCCGTTTTGACTTACAGGTCGTGACTCATCATTTAGTACGGGCTAGGGTTTTGCCTAGCATCTAAAATTGTTAGCAAAATTTTAATAAGTTGAAAATGAATTTTAACATGATGATAGCTGACCGTGTGTGTTTCCCTAGAAGTAATATCTCTTCAAATGGACAGTATTCCAATGTGAAGGTAGAATTTTCCCATCCATTGTTTTCAACTCGTATGCTCCTTTTCCTGCAATATCCCTAATTCTTTAGGGTCCTTCCCATGTTGGACTTAGCTTTCCTAAATTAGGTGCTTTTGTAGACTAAAAAACCTTTTTGAGAACGAAGTCCCCAATTTTGAAGAACCTGAGGCGTGCCTTTCTGTTATAATATCGTTCAATAACTTGCTTCTATGCTGCCATTCTTATTAAGGCAGCTTCTCTTTTTCCCTCGAGTAAATCAAGGTTAACCCGCATCTCTTCATTATTCACTTCCTTCGTTGTTTGCATAAACCGCGTGCTTGGTTCCCCTATCTCAACTGGAATCAAGGCCTCAGCTCCATAAACTAATGAAAATGGGGTTTCTCCCGTGCTTGTTTTCGTAGTAGTACGATAAGCCCATAAAACCCCAGGTAATACCTCAGGCCAATTACCCTTTGATTCCTGTAACCGCTTCTTCAAATTACTGATGATGATCTTGTTCGTGGACTCCGCTTGCCCATTCCCTACTGGGTGATACGGCGTGGATGTTATCCTTTTGATTTGCCAACTTTGGAGAAATTCCGTGATTTGAGCTCCTATGAATTGCGGACCATTATCACACACGATCTCCTTCGGTACACCGAATCGACATATTATGTTTCTCCAAATGAAATCTTTGACTTCTTTCTCTCTTACCTGCTTAAACGCTCCTGCTTCCACCCATTTAGTAAAATAATCAGTAAGTACAAGTAGAAACTTTACCTGCCCTTTTGCTTTTGGTAATGGACCTACGATATCCATTCCCCATTTCATGAAGGGCCATGGGGCTATAACCGAATGTAGTAACTCTGCTGGTCTATGCATGTTGTTACCGTGCCTTTGGCATTTGTCGCATTTAGATACGAAATTTTCAGCTTCTTCCTCCATTTTAGGCCAGTAATATCCTGCCCTAATTAAAGTTTTCACTAACGATCTTCCACCTGCGTGATTTCCACAATGTCCCTCGTGTATTTCCCTCATTACGTACTCCATTTGGGAAGGTCCGAGACATCTAGCTAAGGGGCCACCGAACATCTTTCGATACAAATTCCCTTGTTTTAAGCAGTATCGGTGTGCCTTCTTTCGTAGAGCATGAGCCTTTTTTTATCATCAGGCACGGTACCATGCTGCAAAAAAGCGACGATTTCGTTTCTCCAATCCCAAGTTAAATGATTAACATTTACCTAATTTTTATCAGGTTCGAGAGCTGAATGGAATAAATGTATGATTGAGGCATTCGCATCACTTGCTACATCAGCTGCGGATGCAACATTAGCTAATGCGTCTGCTTCACCATTTTCATCCCTTGGAATTTGTACAATTTTCCAAGTTTGGAATTGTTTAATCAATTCCCGCACCTTTTCTAAATACTGTTGCATCCTGGCTTCTCTGGCTATGAAAGTCCCCAGTATTTGATTAACCACGAGTTGTGAATCACTTTTGATCATTATCTGATTTATCCTAAGTTCTCGTGCCAATTCCAATCCTGCAATCATAGCCTCATACTCTGCTTCATTGTTAGTCATTGAAATACATTTAATTACGTGTCTAATAGTTTCACTTGTGGGTGGAACTAAGACAATACCTAACCCTGATCCATTTACATTAGATGACCCATCAGTAAATAATGTCCATGTACCTAGATTTGCTCCATTTAGTACTTGAACTTCTTTATCGGCTTCGAACTGTATCCCCTGGCTGAAATTTGCCACGAAATCAGCTAATACTTGGGATTTTATTGCTGTTCTGGGCAAGTATGTGATTTCTTACTCACTCAATTCTATAGCCCACTTGGCTAATCTACCTGAAAATTCATGTTTATGTAATATACTTCGTAATGGATATGCAGTTACCACAACAATGGGATGACATTGAAAGTATGGTCTTAATTTTCTAGATGCCATAATTAAAGCAAATGCTAGCTTTTCCAGCTGTGGATACCGTGTTTCTACATCTAATAGAGATTTACTAACATAATAAATAGGAGACTGCTTACCTTGTTCTTCATGAACCAAAACTGCACTTACCGCTACTTCTGAAACTACAAGATAGATGAACAATTTTCCCCCTACCTTTGGTTTTGCCAGTAAAGGTTGGTTTGATAAGTAAGTTTTCAAATTCCTAAGTGCCTATTGACACTCCTCATCCCACTCAAAATGTTCCTGCTTTTTAAGAGCTGAGAAAAATTTAAAGCATTTTTCTGAAGATTTAGAAATAAACCTGCCTAAAGCTGCAATTCTTCCCGTTAATCTCTGCACCTCCTTTTTGTTTGAAAGTACATCAGGGATTTCTTCGATAGCTTTAATCTATGCGGGGTTTACCTCGATACCCCGGTTAGAGACAAAAAATCCTAAAAACTTCCCTGATGCCATACCAAATGCACATTTTTTTGGATTCAACTTCATATTATATTTTCGCAAAATTTTGAATGTTTCAGATAAATGCGATATATGTTCTTCTGAATGCTACGTTTTAACTAACATGTCATCTATATAAACCTCCATGGTTGTACCTAAATGTTTTTGGAACATTTGAGTCACTTACCTCTGATAAGTCGCACCTGCATTCTTAAGACCAAAAGGCATTACCTTATAACAATAAGCCCCCTGTCTGTTATGAAAGAAGTTTTTTCTTCATCTTCTGGATCCATTTTGATTTGGTTATAGCCTGAATATGCATCTAAAAAACTTAAAAGCTCATGTCCCGCAGTAACATCAATTAACTGGTCTATATGTGGCAGAGGAAAAGAATCTTTTGGACAAGCTTTATTAAGGTCTGTGTAATCTACACAGACTCGCCACTTACCGTTCTTTTTTGGTACCATGACAGTGTTAGCTAACCAGTCAGGGTACTTTACCTCACGAATTGAACCGATCTTGAGTAATTTTTGAACTTCTTCGTGAATCACCTTATTTTTGAATGTTCCTTGCTTTCTTTTCTTTTGCTTAACTGGAGGCTAAGATGGATCTTCATTTAATTTATGAGTCATCACCTCTGGTGGTATCCATGTCATATCAGAATGGGACCAAGTAAAACAATCTGTGTTAGCTTATAAAAATTCAATTAGTTTACATTTTACCTCAGGGCTAAGGTTGGCTCCAATATACACTTTCCTCTCAGGCCAGTGTATGAATAGAATCACTTCTTCTAACTCCTCAATGGTTGTTTTGATGTTATCATTTTCCTCCGGTTCTTGAATAGTATCAGGTCTCGAGTCCATCTCTATCTGATTTTGTTCAGTTGGGGCTGATACCGCACCTCCTCCAACTGAATTCTGTAATTGCTATTTGTCTTCATCCCTGTTGGTTGGATTTGCAACGGAATTGATGCTTCTTGAGGCCTGTTGATCGCCTCTGATTTGACATATTCTCCATGGTGATGGAAATTCAACAACTTGATGCAATGTTGATGGTACAACATCCATGTCATGAATCCATGGCCTTCCCAAGATAGCGTTATAAGCCATTTCCATATCTACAACTTGAAATTTGGTATCCTTCATAACACCTTCTGCGAAAGTAGTTAGGATTGCTTCTCCTTTTGTTACAACAATAGAGTTATCTAACCCCGACAAAGTATGCGCTTTTGGAATTAATTTCTCTTCAGCTTGCATTTCCCGTAATACCCTTAAAAGGAGTATATTTACGGAACTTCCTGGATCAATCAAAACTCTTTTTACATTAGTATCATGTATAAGTAAGGATATTACCAGTGCGTCATTATGTGGAGATAATACACCCTCTGCATCTGCATCATCGAATGAAATACTTTCGCCTTTTAAGTGCTGTCGTACACATTTTCCGTGGGTAATAGTGACTTTTGAAACTTTATTTGATGTTGTATATGTTAAACTGTGAACATCTTCTCCCCCGGTTATGACATTGACGGTTCTTTTGGGAGATGGTAGTTTTGGGGGCACCTACCTATTTTTCATGTAAGTCTCCTTGCCCTTTTCACTGAATAACTCAGAAAGATATCTTTGCTTTAACAAATGATCAACTTCACTTTGTAAAAATCTGCATTCAGATGTCCTATGACCATGGTCATTATGAAATTTACACCAATGATCAGGATTGCGCCGGTTTGGATTTGACCTCATCTCTCTTGGCCATCGAACCTTGTCTCCCATGCTTCTTAAAATAGCCACGAGCTCAGAATTGGTGACATTGAAATTATAGCCACCAAATTTTGCTTTTAAATTTCTGTCATCATCTCGTGACCCTTGTTTGTTGCACTCGTTCCTGAATCTAGATGAAGACCCTGACTCGCTATTTCTAGATTTGTTATCATACCTTTGATTATCTGACCTTGACCGTGAGTCCTTCCCTGCAGGTTCCATATATGGCTCCTACCTATTTTTTCTAGACTGCCTTTCATTTTCTGCACGCCTTGAACTTACTCTTTCTTCTTTTCGGACCCTTGAAACGATATCCTCTTCAATCCGCAACTTCGTGTTGTACCTATTATAAACAGCATTCCACGTTGTAGCAGGAAATTCTCGAAGGCTTTCTTTGAGCTTCCTCGTAGCTTTAAAGCTTCTTTCATTCAAATTACTTGTAAATGCTATAGCTTCCCAATTGTCAGGTACACGTGGCAAAGTCATTCTTTCACGTTGAAACCTATCGACAAAATCTCGAAGTAGTTCTGAATCTCCTTGTTTGATTTTGAATATATCCTCCATTCTCTTTTCCACCTTTTGGGCTCCCGAATGTGCTTTGATGAAGGAATCTGCAAGCTCAGCAAAAGAATTTATAGAATTTTCGGGTAAAAGAGAATACCAGGTTAATGCCCCTTTGGTGAGTGTTTCACCAAATTTTTTGACCAGAACTGATTCAATTTCCTGCTTTGTCAAATCGTTGCCTTTCACGCCAGTTGTAAATGCTGTCACGTGGTCTCGTGGGTCTGTTGTTCCATCATACTTCGGGACATCAGGCATTTTGAATTTTTTCGGAATTGGAAGGGGGGCAGCACTTGGTTTCCACGGTTGTTGTGAATATTTGTCCATATCCACTCCTTTGATTACAGGTGGAACTCCGGGGATTTGCTCAATACGGTCGTTCTGTTCCTTAAGCTGTCTCTGCAAGGTTAGTACTAAATTTTGTAAATGAGAATTAGATGAATTACCTGGTTCTCCTCCCTGTGTCTCACTGGGGTTTCCTTCATTTCCAGAATGAACAAGCCCAGAGCGAGGATTTTCCAATGTGTCGTTATCAGGTGTTGGTGTGGGTGATGCAGCCGGTAGCCGACTAACCAGGGTCTGAAGAGCTTTGCTAACTCGCGCATCAATTATTTTTTGTAAAGCTTCCTCCGCCCTTTCGAGCTGTTCAGATTGCTCTTGTTCACCAGAATGGATATCAGGAGTACCCTCACGAGATTGTCGTGGTGAACCATGTGGGGAAGGGACCAGGTCGACGTTTTGTGAATTTTCCTGGTTTTGTTGGATTTGATTTTCCTGGTTTCCAAGGATATTGTCATTGCTTGCCATAGTTAACAGAAATTGATTATCAGATTCTCGGTAACGGAACCAATTTGTTTAACCAAAAAATAGAACTTTGATCAAACTTAAGAATATATGAAAACACGGGTTACTGATAATCAGAAGAAAAGATGTAGATAGACTTTTGAGAAAGAGATAGTATGAAAACAAGTAAATCAAGTATATTTCAATATTTCACCGTGTCCTACAATTGATAACTCTTCCTTCTTTTATAGTCTTTTTAGGAGCATGAGTTTCGCCTTAGCCATAATAAGGCAATAATGAGCAATAAATGTCATTTATTGATATGTTACATAAATCAAAGAAAATATTCCTTAACGTTCTTGGCATTTAAAATGTAGTAAGTACTGTATCTGGTCCCTCATAGGTTATCAGGTTCATACCCTTGAATCTTTGCATTTTAAATGATCTGAATAGGTGCGGGCTCTGCATCTCCTGAGTAATTACCCATACCTTTTCCAATATCTTTGCTCGCACCTGTTATTGCCCGTGTCTCTTAATTAGTTATGCTCTTTTTGACTATTTGATCATTCCACGTATCATAACACGTGTCTGCAATATACAAAACTTGATTTTTCCCAATACAATTATAAGTGTGAAAAAATCTTAAACTAATTTTAAGATAGAAATATTAAGTGTTTGATTTAGAAATATATAGGAGTGTGTTTGTAACTAAGTGATGTTATAAGGTGTTTAGTGTAACTAATCATAATTTACAAAATGTCACTCTACCTTGGGATAGAGTGGCTGTTTCTAAATAGACCCTCGGCACCTTCCCTCCAAGAACTTCCCACCTTAGTCTTGGGGAGAATCGAACTCACAACCTCTTGGTTGGAAGTGGAGGTTGCTTACCATTAGAGCAACCCCTCTTGTCCCTATATTTGGAGTAAATTAAACTTAAATAAATTTAAAATTCATAATAAACAAATTAAAGAGACAAGACTGTTGGTCTACATACAAATTTGTTTCAATTAATCGGGTTCCTTCGCCAAAATGATTTTTGTTTCTTGAAGCGAAAATGAAAAATAAAAATTGTTATTTGTAGTGTCCATGTCTTTATGTGTTTAGGAAATATTGGAATCGGACTTCATTATTCTTTCAACAAGACATATTCCCAACTCTCATTATCAGATGAAGAATAAATGTTTTACCACCACGGAATATTATGGAATGGATACGATTCATCAATCCTTAATTAAAAGTTTCAAGTTCAGCCTTCAAAATGAAGAAATAAGAGAGCTTTCTCTTGAGTAAGTTCTATGTGTGAATAGTACCAAACTAGTGTGTGGCAATATTTTAAAGGTTTTAGACAAATGTCTTAGCCATTCTAGAAGGCTATGTTAAGTGTAGAAGAAATGTAACAAGTGGCAAGTTTGATTAGCTACTTTCTTGTCATGCACCGCAAAATTACATGCAATTACAACTATAAATAGTCATCATTTGGCAACCCAAATTGATTATCCTATTAGAAGTGCTTTTCTACATAGCCTTCTTCTCTTTCTCTCTTAGCTTCTCTTATTTCCATTTTCTTTATCTTATTCTCTTTTCAATCTTGTTGGATTATTGTAATATAAATATTTTGCTGATTCATGCATCCTCTAAATAAAATTAGAGATGTGTTTGTTTAATCCTGAAAAAATATTTCACATTGATGAAATAGTCACTTAGAACAATACCAAGCACGACTCAAGTCAATATCCGTATATCCTCTTACAAAAATATTAAAGCAGTATTATTATTGTTATTTTTCGATGTCATTTCCCTACATATACTTGGTAGCAATCAGTAAAAGTTGGAATTGTAAGTGTATATGGGTGATAAACATCATATAATATGCTGAACATATAACAAGAAGCTAAGTTACTGAAAAACCGGAACCACAGCTATGAAGATTCAATCTACCATTCTTTTATATATTTGGTAGAAAAAGAAATGCTATCTCATAGAGAAGGTGCACATAATAAAACATGTTCATGGAATATGAGTAAATCAAATGAGTATAAACCACGAACTATATAACTGCACACTCAAACAATCTTTGTCAAGAGATAAGAGCATTCAGTGGAACTGGTAAACTAAGATGCTCTTCGATAACTTTAAAATTGCTCTCCATTTTCTAACTCATGAGACGCCTTTTCACATTTTATCTTTCAATAATTTAGACAAGAGGGATTGCTCTGATGGTAAGCAACCTCCATTTCCAACCAAGAGGTTGTGAGTTCGAGTCTCCCCAAGAGCAAGGTGGGAAGTTCTTGAAGGGACGGATGCCGAGTTTCTATTTGGAAACAACACCTTTTCACAATAAAACCTTTTGAACTACGAATGTTGTCAAGATCTAACACAAAATCAAATGTCTTTCAAGTACATTCCTCAAAATACTAGTGTTGGAAAGAGTCTTTTCTCAAAACACACAAACAACGACAACTCACTAAAATCTCACTAGTGGGGTCTTGGGAAGGTAGTGTGATGCAGACATTGTCTCTACCTTGAGGGAGTAGAGAGGTTGACGAAAAAAGATAATATTAGTACCACCAAGAAAACACACACATATATAACTTTCTTTTGATCACTAAGAAAAATCTATAAATCTACATATATATATATATATATATATATATATATTT
>MU702385.1:219382-234494 GCA_026770625.1 Nicotiana glauca | reverse complement strand
CCCCCCCCCCCCCTTCTTTCCTTGGTGTGGTGGGAGAGGGCGCGAAAGCAATCAGTGAAAGAACATAAGCATGAAACTATAATTGATTAACAGCAGTTAAAACACAATGCTATTTGCTTAATATTTGGGGAGACAACAACAGAAAAAGCTCACTTCTTTAAATTCCTTCACAGTTCACATATAATACTTAAGTTATAAATGGTGTACAAAAATCATATTCCTAGCAATGATTATATGGTTAATTAAAAGAAAAAGACAACTAGAAAAGAAAAATACGAGAACACTTGGGGGGAGAAGTCTGGGTAAAGAAATTTAAAACACAAACATCAGTACGAGATTGTGACTAGAGTTGGAAATTAAATAAGTAGCAATCCTACAACGGCTTACCTAATGTTTAATATAAAGAACACCACGCGGAGATAGGGTGCAATACGGAGTGGCAGATAATAGAAGTCTGCTAGAAAGAGAATGTAGACCACAATATCTGCGACCAAGATTAACAGCAAAATGACCTGAAAAATCAAGCCAAACAAGAAAGAAATTGTCAATAGCTAAAGTTAACTATCAGTATTGGAGCAACCTAAGATTCATCAATATTACTGAACCTTCCAACAATTTCTTTCCTCAAAATCATTATGAAAAATCTAGGGGCAGGTTAGTTTTGAACATAAAACGGTTTCACAAGAATGGCTTTTACCTTGTGGGTTTATTAGAGAGAGAACTTTTTCTTGAAACTTACCCTCTGTTTGGGAAGGAATTGAACGGAAAGGACAGAGAGGACAAACGAAAAGTGATTCTGTTTATTCAAAATTACATACACATATATAAAAACATAAATATTTTATTGCTTATGCTCTAAATTCTCTCTACATTATCTTCCCACCCAACATGAGAGAGAAAAGGAGCCCAAAATCTATTTTCCTTTGTCCAATTTCATTCCACTTTGTTCTTGTCAAACCAAAGCAGGAAATGACTATTAGTAATTACTTTCCTCAGTTATAAAACAAATTAATTACTATTAGTAATGGCTCTCTAAGTATGGTCTTTCCAAAGCAAAAGTTAAAGCAATAGAAATGCTTTAAAAAGATGAATTGGAGGAGAAATTTTAAGAGAAGCACAACATAAAGAACCTCCCCGACCAAAAATGTTTTCCTTATGTAGCTCTGATATGGTTCCACTTCCTCTATGGAGTACAGAGTTCAAGTGAGTTGATATCTCTAATACCTCATTGCTCTGTCATGTTACACCACATGGGAAAACACCACAGAAGAACGTGCAACAGAGGCAATGCATGAGTAGTCATGCTAAGGTGGAGTATAACAATTCATTATTCGAACATCTATGCATCTAAAATCTCTTAACACAGGTCCACAGTCACAGTCAAGTAAAATTCCCACAACCAATTTGGTTCATTATCTATCGCTATTCTTTTGGCAGATTTCCAACACTATAAAGAACCACGATGTCAAATCCATTCTATGTTCCTTCATCAAACCCAGTCTGCACATGGTTGATTAGTTAGATGCATCTTCTTATTGTCTTTCCTCTCTCTTTCAGTGAGGCGAGAATGTCCCCATATTTCAATTGTAATAAAAATTTATTTTTTTCCTTTTTCAATTAATATACTCCATATCCCCCCGCCCAAGAATATTTAGTGCTATAGAGTTACTCTTTCTGGTGTTTGATCTTGAACATAGAATTTGAGGAAAATGTGGAGGGAGAGGAGGAGGAAGAGGAGGAGGAGACGAACTGCAGGCTCAGTTTGATGTCTTTTCTCATGATTCATTGGATGTCTTTATTTCTGTATCTAGGGAAGGTGCTAAAGACACTCTCGATTTTGCTTCGACTTGTTCTTTCAGTCATCCATTGCTTACTGTTGTATGAAATTTTAAAAAATTGAGTTTCCTATTATGCAAGATTCACCTTAGCATGTTTTGTTTTCTTCAATTGCAGAAATGTGATATATCACAACCAAGATATTTCACCTTCTGCTCTTAGGGAGAAGAGTGACAAGAACATCAATACAAAAGCACTAACTTCAGACTATCTTCACAAACAAGCTATCTTTTACAAGGAGGAATCGAAATTTATGAATTATTTTTAAAAAGATCACCATTCATAAGGAGAGAACATATAGGACTGGTAGCAAATACCTTCACTCTGTTGAGAAGACTTCTCCAATAGAGACTGAAGCCTTCATATGATATTGGAAATAAAATGTGTATTATAAGAAGCAGAAGAGTAACACCCTGCAGAAGACAGTTAAAAGAAAAATGTTAGTGAGCCCAGGAAGAATAAGGTAGTCTACCCAGCTAAATAACCGCTGGTGCTAATGTTTCTGCATTTGATACGAGTCTCCTACGGCCTAATAAATGACCAGAGTTCCTTTTCTGAAGCTACCTAGCTAACTACATATGTGTGATAGTAATGTTTATGCATCCAGAGTAGGCCCCTATTATTCAGTGGACCAACGAATTTTCCTCTTTTAAAGCTACCTAGTAAAGAATATGAACAAGAAATCCTCACAAGCAAAGTAAGAACTGTCCTTATTTATCGTGTAATAATAATGCAGCCATGACTTTAAGAATGAAATGGAAGTCTTAGTTTCCCTATTCAAGCTTCCTATAAACAATACTCCCTCCGTTTCAGTTTATGTGAATCTATTTCCTTTTTGGTCCGCCCCTTTCTAAGTTGGTATCAATTTAGCTTAAACTTACCATTCTACCTTTAATGAGAAGCTTTTATAACCACACAAATACTTTGGGCCCCTTTTAACTTGTTTAGGACCACAAATTCCAAAAGTCTTCATTTTTTCTTAAACTCCGTGCCCAATCAAACGGTTTCACATAAATTTGAACGGAGGGAGTAACAACTATGCTTTAATTCCACGCAAGTTGGGGTCGGCTATATGAATTCTTACTATCCATATCGCACCACTTAAGCTCGTGTCACAATAATAATAACAACAATGACAACAATAACTATAACAATATCAATAACAAAAAGTAACAATAACAATTAACAATTATAAGCTTCTTTTGTACAAGAAGTTCTCCAAATTTTCTACTGGCATAAAAATCTTTTCACAGAAACTAAAGGACTCATAGCAAACGCTGGACCTAGAGTAGATGTCCTAACATGACTAAAATTAACACCAACTAAATAATAGTGCATTCATAGATCTTTTGTCTTCCATTATGCCCAACTTTTCGCTAGGTCTGCATGACCACCAAGAGATTTTAGGTCTTTTTCTTCCATGTGATTTTAGGTTTACCACATCTCCTTCTAACACCTTCATTCACTAGATGGTTATACACCTACAGACTGATGCATCTAAAAGGTCGACATATGACATGTTCAAGCTATCTCAAGCAACTTCTTTTGATTTATCCTTTATGATGCTACTTGCACCTTTTGCCAAATATGATCATTTTTTATCTTGTCTAATCTTTTACAATTATCTTCTTCATCAATAAAACTTTATTAACATAGACTACACATTAATCTTAACAACCACTTATATGTGACATTCATCTTGTGGATATGATGGACTTTAGAGGGCCAACATTCACTGCCATAAAACAATGTTGGTCTTATAACCGTTTTATAGAGTTGCCTTTTACTTTGGTAGGTACCTTCTATCACGTAACACTCTGTTAGCACTTCTTTATTTCAACTATCTTATTTTGATTATGTGTAACATCTTCATCTGACATTCCATTTAATCAAGCCTAGGTATCTGAATTGTTTGCATTTAAGCACCACAATCCCAACAAATCTCATCTCAGCTTCACACTTCTTATGCTAGCTAAACTTGCAGTGCATAAATTCAGTCTTATTTCTACTTATTCTAAAACTCTTACTTCCTAAAGTATTTATCCATAGTTCAAGCTTTTGGTTGACATCCTCTTTAATTTCGTCAATTAGTACAATATCATTTGCAAACATTATACATCATGGGACCTCATCCAGTATAGCGTTAGTTAGTTAATCCAAATATAGGATAGTACAGGCTCAGTGCTGTTCCAGCAATCCTTAGTTCTTTTGAATCTCCTAATACTATTCTCATAGTAGTGGCATCTCTTTCATACATATCCTTTATGGCATCTTTTATATTCAATATGAGTTCCCTTTTTGTCTAACATCCACCGAACGACCTTTCTAGGCACTCAATCATATGCTTTCTTTAGGTCAATGAACACCATATATAGATTTTTCTTCCTCTAGCGATAAACTTACATTGATCTTCAAAAATATAGCTTCCATTGTAGATCTACCATGCATTAATCCAAACTGGTTCTCTATCACTCTTGTAGTATCCCTAAGTCTACACTCTTTCTCTCTTTCCCAAAGTTCATTGTGGCTAATACATTCAATGCCACGCACAGTTTTGAATATCTCTTCTGCTCTTATATATTGGAATCAGGACACGCTTTCTCCACTCGCTGGGTATCCTACCATTTCTTGGTATAGCATTAAATGGCTTGGCCAACAAACTACTCCAACCTCCCCAAGACACTTCTAAACCTCTACAAGAATACTATATGGACCAAACGGCTTTTCTAATCCTCAAATTTTTCATGGCATCCTTTAATTCTGCCTGTCTAATTCTAGGAATGTAGCTAGAATTTCTACCATGCAAAGTTGTGTAGATCTATAGAGTTATCCTCGTGATTCGACTTGAACAATTGATAAAAATAGTGTCTCCAGCTCCCCTTGATATCATTATTTCCTGTCAACACTTGTTGAGAATTCGATGGACCCTCTTTAATGCGTTCATCTAGCTTTCTAAAGAAAGTTAATTTAAGTTTCCTTGTAGAAGCACGTGCATCAGTCCTGAACCCTGGGAGGAAACAATCTCCTCAGGGGCACCGAAATAACTAAACTTGAAGATAGCCTATATCAATAAAATTCACAGGAAATTAGGAAAAATCCGGAACCATCGACAGTTCTGCTTAAAACATTTGCTTCTTCACGTATTAAAGACTCATCAATTTAACAAACAAACCAGCCACTTACCTCAAATATAAGGGACTCGGCACCAGTCAAAAATGGCAGCTCTCCTAGATAGTAGTAGTCTCTGTTATTGCAAGACTCAGCTAAATGCTTGGAACACCACAATGGTTTCTGAGAAAAATGTACAGGAAATCAATGAAACTATAATTGCCAGTTCTAAATTCAAAGAACAAGCAGGAATTATGAAGTCAATTTAGCATATAGAAAAAATACAAAGGGCTGAAGCTGGAATAGACAGCAAGGGAACTGTGCAAACCTCAAAGAAGTTTAGAACGACCAGTGCTAGATAATTAAGTGACCAGAGGAAGTCAAAACGAGTAAATATGAAGTACAACTCTGCTGCTTTCTCAAAGCTCGCTCCCTCAAGAATTTCCTCAGGCAGACCAATGCCATCTTCAGCCTGCAGGAATAACTTCCAAAATTAATATCTCACTAAACCACGCATAAAAGGAAAACACTGGAATTTATCAGTCAAATAACTATTTCACCATTTTCACAAAAATAAATAAATTAATTAATATTTCACCATTTCACATCAAAAACCATTATTCTCAATGCTTTTCTACTAAGTAACTCAATATGGCAATATATTAAAACATTTTATTGCTAATAACCGTGAGGGTCAATCAAGGCCTATTCAATAGACAAGGGAGTATTTTTTTGGACGCAAACATCTAGGACATTCAGCTAGCATCTTTCAGTACAAAGGTTTTAAGTGTCTGCTTTAAGTTCTTTCTGGAAAAAAAATTGTGTATAAAAAATGCAAAAAAAAATGCAGTACGGGAAGAGTTATTTCCTTGGGAAAAGTGAAAAGTTCTCAATAAAACCTGCCTCAATTTTGTAGGTTGGACGAGGAACTAAAAATGACCTTCATTTTCACAAGAATGGGACCAAAAAGAAAAAGTTCAGCCTGAAAACATTTGAGCGCACCCAAGGGTGTGGCCTAGTGGTCAATGAAGTGGGTTGAGAACCATAAAGTCTCAGGTTCAAATTCTAATAGAGGCAAAAATAGTAGGTGACTTCTTCTCAAGACCTAATACTTATGTTGTACAGCCTTGGTGGACGGAGTTACCTCAATTCCTAATACTTATGTTGTAGGACATAGCATCCGTGGAATTAGTCGAGGTATGCGCAAGCCGACCCGGACATCAATTTGAAAAAAAAAAACATTTGGAAGGCACACACTTCTGTGGCAAAGTCACTAAGTTCCTCAATGTCTTCTCTTTTTCTTGTCGTCTCACACTGTATACTACAAGAAAAATAGAAAGATGATGAAGCCCAGATTTTTCACACTCTTGGAGTCTTTAATATTTCCTGAATTCTAATTAATTTCCTTGCAATTGCAGACACCAACTAGTGTGCTTCATCTCATCTCAGATCAGATTGACCGAAAATTCTCATTTTTCTGGCATGATGGTGTTAATTTTTTCTTGAACTAGACTACTAGACATGACCCCCATTTTACCATTCGAAGCATCTGATTTCAAAATTCGAATCTCTCAACAACCCAAATACTACAGTACCCCATATTACAACTCCACTATTTGTTTGCTGCCAACCTACTAAGATCTCTACTTCAGGGGAAGCATTAGTAACAAAGAAAGGGATAATTCAGTTCAAAAATGAAACTCAGGCCTCAGCAGACAATAAGTATTGAAGTGATGCTAATAACAGAAAAGAAACAGCAAAAAGGGCGGGACGTACTAGATCAACCAAAGCAGCAGCCTTTTGATAAGCTGATCCATGAGCAATAGCGTCTCTGCGATCAAATATCGAGCCACTTCTCCTCCGAGTCCGACCCGAATTACTACTCTCTCCTGGCAGTAGATATTCTTCCATAGCTTTTTAACTTCCAATTTGAAACAACGAGAAGACAACAGGAGAAGAATGAGTGTATTATATATGCAGTAAAGAAAGAGGGTCGTTGTTATCAGTTAAGATTCACATACAGTAGTTGGGAGAGAATTCCAAAAAGAATTTATGTGGATGTTGAGTGGTTTTAGTCAATGTCAAGAATAGTACTAAAAACGAAGACCAGCATACGTGTGAATGGATGATACAAAATCGAGAAAATAGTGGCATGAGATGATAAACATTGTCGGTGTTTGATCAATGTTAAACTCTTTGTTAAATTAATTAGAGCCTGTTTGGATGGGCTTAAAAGCACCAGCTTTTAAGTCATTTTTTAGCTTATTGAGGTGTTTGGCAAACTTAAAATTAGCTTAAAGGTCAAATGCTTTTAAGCCAAAAGGTCCAAATTAAGCCAAAAGTAATAAGTTGGGTAATCTCAACTTTTTTTTTCTAGCTTAAAAGTCATCCCCTTTGACCAAGTATTTTACATTGTTATCCCTGATACTTATGTATAATTTTCAAAATACCCCAATTTTTTCTTTTTCTCCTTTCCTCCGTCATTTTCAATCTATGTTGCCATTAAACTTTTATCAATTTGTTGAAGTAGTAAACATAAAGCCACCAGTAACTTTGTACATGTTTGATACATTAACATTTTATATACATTGTTTTGTTTTAGTTTCTTTTTTATTCCATAACATTTTTTTAAAAAAAGATTATTGTTGATTAATCCCTCATTTTATAAAATTGGTGAAACTATATTCTAAATCAAAATTTTCAATGAGTCTACATGTTAACAAAGAATTTGAAGTTATGGGCCGAAAAAATATTTTTTGGTGAAATAATAGATTATTGCATATTATTTAAATAAATAATTTATATTTAGGCAATCGGTTTAAATTGAAAATGAACTAAATTGTAATATTTTTTGTATATGTATTGATTTAGAATAAAATATTATCTTAATCATTTTCTTTATAGTGTTAACAACTTTAAGGATATTTCAATCATTTTAACAAAAAAAAAAGTGTTTACCATCACTTATTTACCAAACACTTCAACAACTTTTTTTAAGTTTCAGCACTTTTATCCAAACACTTAACTGCTTATTTATAAAACAAGCTTCAGCACTTAAAAGTGCTTTTAAGCACTTATACTTAAAAGCTACTTTTTTTAAGTCAACCCAAACGGGCTCTTAGTCATGAGATAAGGATGAATCCTAGTTCAATATAATCACATCTAGATAAAAAACTTGGACAGATCAGTGGAGTCGGACCACGTTTAAGAGTAACAAGATGAGGCATGTGTTCAACATTTATCGATGAATATTGTAATAAGAACATGCAATAAATGTAGACGGCGGCAATAAATGTAATAAAGAGGAATTTATCATCCAAATGTTAGACGATTTGGGTGACTCTCCTTCCTGACAGCAACGTGGAACCAAGATAAATGCATATGGATAAGGAATCTCAGGATCTTTTGAATAAGCAATGAATAGCGTGCGTAAAGCTATAGAATCAATGAACAAGACAATATTTGTATATTATTTCAAGTCAACTCTTTACAAAATGCTCTTATCAAGAAGTGAAGATCCGTTTTTTGTTATCTATCTCTTCCTATTTATAAGGGATATCCCCGAGAAACCCTAAAAAGTACAACCTAAGGAATATCCCTTTGGATATTCCTTATGGCTATTTCTAATTCTATCCTACCGTTACTTCTTCACTCCATTTGCTCGTCCTTAGTGATAATCCTTTTGAAGACGACTTTTGTTATTATGTCGTAGTCGACCTCGTCCTCGACCCTATTTATCTGTAGTTATCAAGTCGTACAAATTTAGACCAATACAGTTAGTCCCTCCACTTGTTGAGGTCGTGATCTTGCACGTCCTCGATAAGCGGACCCGGTCTTCATCCGTTTAGAAGAAATTTGGTTGTGTTGATTATATCGAATCGGCCTAGGTCAAAAAAGAGGTGTGGCCAGCGAGGCTGCAATTGGTATGGCTAACGTAGGGTGACGTCATGGCCACGTGCGTCATCATTACACATCTTCCTGATGTTATGTCTGTGCTTCTGTTGTTTCGATTTCGGTTGACGGTCTGTTGCTTCGATTCTGGTGCCACCCAACCCTATAATAGACCGGGGTGGTTTCATTTTTGAAAATTTTCATCATTTCTCATTTCGCTTGTGCATTGCTCCTATTTGATCTTCTTCTCCAATTTCTGCTTTCAATTCCTTGCAGCTTCTTCATTTCTAATCCCTGACTTCTCACCCATTCAAAAGTCAATACCTTTTTCAGATTTTGTTGCGTACGTTTTCTACGGAAATATGTCAGAATCCCCTAATATTCATGACGAGGTCTTCGATGCCACTCCTTTATCAATGGCTCTTCCTCCCGGTGGCGAGGAACTCTTGATTAAAGATAATGACAGTTTCCCTACTGTGGAGGAGATAGTCCCCAAGAATGCTTTGGTCAGACATGACCCCAAAAAAACCTGCTCGTGCTCCTGCTCGGAGACTTTCTGAGATACGGCCGCCTTAGATAAACGACCTTCAGTCTAAACATTGCATTCCTCCTCACGTCGAAATTGTTTCGGCCAAGGGCAACATCGTAGAGGTTCACCGACCCAGATTCTGTGCTTTTTATGTTTACCCATTCTTTAATTGGTTACTCTTCCTCTCCCCGGCACAGCTTTCCCCTTATTTGTATAAAGTATTTCTGATGTTGGCGAAGTATGCTTGGCCGGCTGCGAGGTCAACGTTCATCACCTGCTGTATCTATTTTGGCCAATTTTTATAGAGGTACATTGATACACTTGCGTCATCGTGGGATAAAAGGGTTGGTGGCTGAGATGGATGATAAAGCGAACCGGCAATTCTGGTATAAGTATTTCTTCATCAAGACCAAGCACCTAGTGGCTAATCCGACCGGGTTCCCCGAACAATGGAATTATAATCGTAAGTATCTTGCTGTAAACTCGTTATTTTCTTTCTTTTATTATGGACTCATTCGCGGCCTTCTTGTTTTTAGCTGAGAGGCGTACACCTTCTCCCGTTTTTGGCATTGAAGACTGTTCGGCTCGCGTGTTACCCACGGATTCGCGGTTGGGCATCCTTTCACAAGCACTTTGGACCCAAGGTTCCGTCCAGTAAGTGTCATTTCTACCTCAGCTTATTGTTGTTCACCATTGCTCTTTGATGCGACCTCTTTTTGGTGCCAGGTCGGCGAGTTTCCAAAAAAAGGCTCCAGTTCCTGCATTTCTTCAAGCTATCACGTCGGCTGGGATGCAATTTGCTTTATCCGAGTCTGCTCGAGGAAGTCGGACTCAAGCTCTACCAATGAGGGACTTCGCCCTTCAAACTGTTGTTGTGCGGGATGATATCTCTTCCCAGCCCATCTATCATCTTGTAGACGAGCCATCTAATAGTGAGGAGACACCGTCGAAGAAAAGGCGAAGGGTGGAGACGAGGAAAGCCGTCGTTGCTGACATTGAGCCAGAAAATTCATTGCTTTGGAAGCGAAATCTGCGTTTGCACCAGACGTAGAGGCCATTTCATGGAAGGTGTTGTTATGGAGAGGAGGCCCCTAGGGTTGAGGAGGTTCGTGGTAGCGGAGAGTTTACACGGGCCGTAGAAGGTGGCGCATCATCGGTGCCGGGGAAAGTAGGGCGGTCCATGCGGGGGATAACGACTCTGGCTCGGACGTCGAACCTGAGGAGGTACGGGCCTTTCTGGAGAGGAATACTCGTGTTGAGGTAAGGATAGAGGGTCTTAACCGGCACATAGTCATTCCCATGAACTACGACCTCTTGGCAAACTCAGAATGGGCAATGCCAGCCTTTGCTCCCCTGTGTGCGGCTTCTGAGAACACGGCTTTACAAGTGATGAACGATGTGGATCTATTGTTGGGTATATCCGGCATGGCTCTACGAGTAAGTGTGTTTTTTTATGTTAGGATTTGTTTTGCATGTGTAATTTGCTTCGCACCGACTCCTCTCTTTTTGCATGTCAGACTCTTATCATGGGGATCGAGCGTGACCGGCAGGACGAGCGGAGGATGACCATTTTTAAGAAGATGACCTCCAAGTACAAGGAGTACCGCACCAAGCACCGAACGTTCGCCGACTTCCTTAGCCGGGATAGCGAATTTCAGTCGTTTAGCGATGGGCTTAAACAGAAAGATAATGAGCTGACAAAGAAAGATGATGAGCTAAGGGAGAGGGACGACGAGCTAATGAGGGTCATCGGTGGGTGCAGCGAGATTGAGGTGGCTCTAAAGGCCAAAGAGGACGAGCTCGAGGTGAGCAAGGGGGTGATTGCTGAGAACGTTGACCTTCAAATGCATGTGGCATCCATAACGGCTAAACTCGGGCAGAGGGAGGCAAGGGCTATCGATCTAAGGGTGAGCTGAGTGCCAAGGTCAAAGAATTGAGTCGTTCCGAGAAAGGCAGAATGGCCACTATGGCTGAAGTGGCGGCCTTAGAAAATGCCCTTCGCGTTTGTAGGTTTGAGTGGGCTAATGAGGTAGAGACATCGGCGCTTAAGGTGGATAGGTTAGAAGAATGGATCCAGGGTTTGGAGGCGGAGTTGTTTGGGTTAAACGAGCAGGTCATTGTCTTGAGGATCGAAAAGGTGCGATGGTAGTCGCAGCCGTCCACATCTCATACTTCTGCTGATCCCGGTGTGCCGCGGGAGTTGTATGAGATATGGGTTCACGCCGAGGCTCAACTTTATGTGTATAAATCTTTGAAGGTCGTCGGGAAATTTTCCAAAGCAAATCTTGAGGGCATCCATTTCAAGGCACGTGCAGCCCGTAAATCTTGTGGTTATGACCCTAGTATGCCTAGTAGAGATGAGGATGACGACGCCGCAGATAGGCTTGCCTTTGATCCTTGGTATGATGATGAGTACGCCGATGGGGATGATGTGGCGTAAAGTTGTTGTATTTAGTTTTTGTTTTTCTTTGCTATTTTTGTGAGGGCGTCTTTGAGCCCTTTAATAAAAGTATTGTAATTTGACAGTTAAAATGGAATAGTTCCCTTTTTGTTATGTATTTCTTGATTTTCGTTCTCTTTTATTTTTGCTATGTGGGGAAGTCCCTGATTTTTTGATGAGATCGACGTTTGATGCGGTCGAACATCGAATAATTTGAGCGAGGTCGAATGTGAAGTAATTCGAGCGAGGTCGGATGTAAAATAATTTGAGCAAGGTCGGATGTAAAATAATTCGAGCGAGGTCGAATGTAAAGTAGTTCGAGCGAGGTCGAATGTAAAATAATTGGAGCAAGGTCGAATGTAAAGTAATTGGAGCGAGGTCGAATGTAAAGTAATTGGAGCGAGGTCGAATGTAAAGTAATTGGAGCGAGGTCAAATGTAAAGTAATTCGAGTGAGATCGAATGTAATGTAATTCGAGCGAGGTCGAATGTAATGTAATTCGAGCGAGGTCCAATGTAAAGTAATTTGAGCGAGGTCGTATGGAAAGTGTAAAAAACTTGGTGGAGTGTAAAGATACTGCTTTATTTCATTCATTGGAGAATATTACATGTTTCTGTTTGTTTGATACATATATTGGAGAAGTTCCCGTGTACCTAGTCCCTTCATCGTTCTGCCTGGAGAAATAGTCGGCAGGCAGGGCGATGAATTATACTTGTATTTCGAGACATCCCCTTCGTCACCTCATTAAAAACCTCCCCGAGAAAATCCCATTGGGACAAAACCCAGGTGAGGGAAAACGAGTACAACTTGGAGGGCTTCTGTTTTCAGAAGTTGAAGTATTTGAGGTGGGCGACTTTCCAATTGTTTCGTAGTAGCTTTCCCTCCATTTTTTCTAGTTGGAATGATCCTTTGTTTGTTGCTGCTATGAATTTGTATGGCCCGTTCCAATTAGTTTCTAGTTTGCCTTTTCTTGAATCTTTGCCCGCCTGTGTTTTGGACTTAAGTACACAGTCTCCAACTTTGAGTGGTCGTACTTTGGCTTTTTTGTTGTAGTATCATTCTGCTTGTTGTTTTTGGGCTATCATTCTTATGTAAGCCATGTCTCTTTGCTCCTTAGCTTTGTCGAGGCCGTGTTTCTTATTCTCGTCATTGCTTGGTCCGCTTTTATTGGAGTATCTCAAACTAGGTTCCCTGACCTCGACTGGTATCATGGCATCAATCCCATAAACTAGTGAATATGACGTTTCTCTTGTGCTTGCTTTTGGCATGGTGCGGTATGCCCACAATAATTCTGGTAGATTTTTTTTCAAGTTATTTAGTATTATTTTGTTGGAAGATTCGGCCTGGCCGTTACCAGCAGGGTGATATGGCATGGAGAGTATTCGCTTGATGTGCCATTTTTCGAAGAATTCGGTGGTGTTCTTTCTGGTGAATTGGGATCCGTTGTCACAGCTGATTTCTTTGGGATGCTGAAGCGGCATATGATGTTTCTCCATATGAATGTGATAACTTCATGTTCGCCTATTTGGGTGAATGCACCTACTTCTACCCATTCGGAAAAATAGTCAGTTAAAACCAAAAGAAATCATATATTACCTCGCCCTGTTGGGAGGGGTCCGACAATGTCCATTCCCCATTTAATGAACGGCCACGACGATGTAATAGAGTGAAGGTGTTCACCCGCTTGGTGCATCATAGGAGCGTATTTCTAGCACTATTCGCATTTCTTGACGTAGTCGGCGGCTTCCTTCTTCATTGTGGCCCAATAATAACCTGCTCGAATGAGGCATATGATGCGGGCCCAGTTTCGTGTACTTCATTGAGGAAACGTCTTGTTTGGTTCGGCCCTAGGCATTTTGCTAAGGGGCCTCCAAGCGTTCTTTTGTATAGGTCGTGGTTTATGGTGTTGTACCTGGTCACCTGCATTCGAAGCTTTTTGGCTTACTTTTTGCTGATAGGAGTACTCCCTCTAGAAAATATGTTATAATACGGTTGCACCAGTCCCAAGTCAAATTTACAGAGTGTACCTCAACTTGGTCTATCAACGAGTGGAGGAGGGTGACCACGTTTTCTCTTATAATATTTTTGGTGGCCGCTGCTAACTCGGCGAGGCCATCTGCCTCGATGTTTTGTGCTCGAGGTATCTGATCGAGTCAATATTCGTCGAATTCTGGTAGCAGTTTATGAATTTCTTCTTAGTATCTTTGTAACCTCTGCTCTTTAATTTGGAAAGTCCCTGTGACTTGGTTGACAACTAGTTGTAAGTCGCATCTGAGGACGACTTCGTGCTCCATATTTGATAGCTAGCTTTAACCTGCAATTACAGCCTCATACTCGGCCTCATTGTTAGTCATATCAGGGCACCGTATGGATTGGCGGATGACTTTGCCTATTGGGACCTCGAGTACAAGTCCCCGTCCAGATCCTAACGCGTTGGATGCACCGTCGGTGTATAGGACCCATAGGTCGGGTAGACTGGGTGAGGTCAGATCCTAACGCGTTGGATGCGCCGTTGGTGTATAGGACCCTCAGGCATTATTTTGGCATTGAAATCGGCGACGAAGTCGGTGAGTACCTACGATTTTATCGATGTTCGTGGTTGATATGTTATATCGTGCTCGCTCAATTCTATGGCCCACTTGGCCAATTTCCTCGATAGTTCGGGTTTATGCAGGATGCTACGTAGGGGAAATGTCGTTACCACCGATATGGGGTGGCATTGAAAATATGGTCTAAGCTTTCGTGAAGCTATAACCAATGCCAAGGCCAACTTTTCGAGGTGAGGGTACCTCATTTCGGCGTCGACCAAAGTTTTGCTAATATAATAGATTGGAAATTTCAACATTCATCTTCATGGACCAATACTGCGCTTACCGCAACCTCTGATACGACCAAGTATATTAGGAGGCGTTCTTCGGGTTCTTCTTTGGCGAGTAGCGGGGGCAAGGACAAGTACTCTTTTAGTTCTCTTAGGGCCTCGATGCATTCTGCATTCCACTGGAGCCTGTTGTCCTTTTTGAGCACATTGAAGAATTTGTGGCATCTATCGGAGGATCGTGAGATGAACCTCGATAAGTGATAACAACACGATAGGGGATTCAAGAATTACTAAAGAAAATCAAGAAACGTGCGGAAGCTAAAAGAAAATAAAGAAACGAAAAAGGCGGAAATTAAAAGATAGATTGAATTCAAGAAAGAGTTTCTTGAATTCAAGAAGTCTATTCTTGAAGTTGAATCCTAACAACAACAATTAGCTAACGAAGAACTAATCGCCTTTGGTAGAGACTTAAAAACAAGAGATAGATTGT